>CAJUYI010000496.1:76252-93370 GCA_910591695.1 Galerucella pusilla
CACATCACATCACATCACATCACATCACATCACATCACATCACATCACGTCTTGATTTCCAATGTAGCTGAGTGGTCCGTTCACATAAAAAAACTTTGTAGGCATTCAGTTGTTGGTTCGCAGAGGGTCAAAAACGCACGCCACGGTTCCTATTTAAAGCAAAAATGTATCTATGTGTGGAGGGATTGGAGGAAACCAACTTCACACAAATATTGTCAGATAACCAAATGACCCTTGAAGCACCTAGCTCTCTGTATTTCAGGTGGAGATTTAGGCTAGCCTCAAATGTGTCAGAACTGATATCCAGGTAACCCTTGCAGCTTTAAATGGCCGTGAAGTGAAATCCAGACTGGTAGAAGAATGCCAGAAAACTAAATGGGCTGACAGAACACATTAAAGTAAGAGTAGTTTAAGGCCGGAACATATCGATATTTCTGGAAATTATCACGTTGATGAATTCGCGAGAAAAGGTTTAGCAACGACATATATTATGTTGCTCCAGAACTAGTTCTTGGGACCACGGAGAAAGTGGTCCTAGGACAAATACAAAAATTGGTACAAAGCCAACATAGACTACAGTGGAGGACCACTCCTTAACAGGTACACAATAGGACCTTCATATAGGTATCACAGGAATTAAACGGGCTGAAGAATCACTTAATATGTGTGGGAGTAAGCTATCAATTATTACAGAGTAACCAACGGGTCATGATCCGGTAAAAAATCATCTGTATAAAATGGTGCTGTACAACTGGGACTCAGCTGCATACTTGGTGGAATGAAGACCGAGACCGTAACCCATATCTTTCTTGACTGTGTGGCATTAGTCTTCAGGAGGCAGACAAACTTTGGAGAGGCCAATGGGTCGTTTGAAGCATATTATCATGGCAGGCATCCAGTTGACCTATATTGTCTACTCGGAGGTACAGGAATGGCTAGCTGGGTGGAATAAATGTGAGAGTAGACTACAATAACCCAACAGGCTGCGGTGCTACCGGCTCAAGAACGGCTTCCAAAAAGAAAAAAAAAAAGAATTCATTAAAAGCTAAAATATTTTCATCAGAATTCCTAGTTTTGCGTTTTTCAAAAAGAAGACCAAAAGATATCAAGTGCATGTCATCACACACTTTTATAATCAGGAGAGCCTCCAGGACATTTAAAACAAAATACGAATTAAAAAAATGTATTAATTGGACATCTTATAAAGTTTCAAATACGATCACATCTCGCACGCTACTTCACAGTATTTCACACTGGCTAGGCGTTGCCTTGCTTCACGAACATATGTCGATATAGTCTTATCTTGTCTAGTACATTTAAGTAATTGGGAAATACTGTAGTTACTTGTTACTCTATCCAGTTTCATGAAAAATGCAATTTCACATATTTTCATCAAATTCACTATTTTTATTCACTTTAACAGTCAACATTTTTGCTTTGAAATAATCTCTCCCACTCACTCCTATCGGTGAACTTTTCTTCTTGATATTAATTCCATCTGATTAGATTCAACCAGCTTTCTTTATTTTCATTCATCTCTGAAATAGTGTTTTTTGAGCTGCTCCTATCCTGTGTTTATTTGATAACAGCAATTAAGCGACTCACCAAAATGACCAAGAAAAGCACAGAGTTTATGACATTCTCCTCTATTTCTCTTCTTTTCACTGAAAACGACGAAAAAAAGCGAAGTTATTAATTTTTCTGTATCATCCTTTATATCGGATTTCGTAAAGAAGTCACGTAAACTCGAAAAGCGCTATGGTGTGAAATGAGACGACGTATATCAGTCCAGATCTTCTCCGAATACGATCATTAACGTGCTAGTTGATTCAATATAAAATAAATTTAGCTGAAACTTCATTTCGAAAAACTAGATAATCTCGTTCGGTTGACAATTTCTCGGGATAATTTGATATCTTAAGTGAATTAGAGATAATACCAATATTTTAGCTGTTCGATTATATGGTGGCATTACTTTAATTCCAGTCCAAAATAGAATTGAATCAATGGACAACTATTATTGAACACTTGAGGAAAATGTACATTGACTTCCTTTTCCAGTAAGATTATATCTAATGAGGTTGCTAATCGACCTATTCCACTGTGACCCTTTCAGATCTATTGTGTTCATTCTCTACATTCTCTAGCCCGACTATTTTCAAGTATCCAATCAGCAAATCCTTGCCGGTGGCTTCTCATCTCGCCTGGTACACATTCTTTAGGTAATAGCACTGGCATGAGATGTGCTCTGCAGCTTCTCTTTTCAAGTGACATAATCTGCACATGGTTTCGCCTGTCAACCACACCAGTTTTGCGTGTCTGTTAAGCTTACATTGCCCTGTTAACATACCTACTGCGGCTTTGACAGTTATGCTGTCTTTGCTTATTAGGTCTGCCATAAAAGTTGACGAATGTTCTCTGATGAACTGCTTCGCCTGTTTTAGTGAGATTAACACCATTCTTAAGATGTCTGCTCTTCCCACTTTCTTATGGCCATATTTATTGTCCACTTTTCGACGCCGCAGAAAGGTTCCGGTTCACTGAATTGCATTAATGAGCTTTGTCTGGAGGTAGGATCCCCCAATTCGTTGCCCTTATGACCCTCTTGCCTTGTTACCTAGGTTATCATGATCTTGCAATGGTCTCCAAAAGCGCTTATGGCAACTATGCAATCCCATACTAGCTTAGAATTTATCTCTATGGAACCAAGCGCCTTTAATGCAGTTGGCTGTAGGTGAAAATGTTAACTGAACAGTATGTCTTCTCCTGCCTCATAATTTCTTCAACACAGTGGTGGTGAATCGGCGATACTTCTGGTTGGATAGTGGTTACGTCCCTTTTCAAATCATACTAAAAGTGCTGATTATTGGTTTTTCCAAGTATAAAAAACATATTAAAAAATGGAAAGATAAAATTTATATTTGTTACGCGAGCTGCTGCATTAATGTGCTCAATTAGTGCCCCCAGTGAAATTCCCATATGAGACGACTATGGCTCCTCCGCCTTATTTTCAAGAATGATCTGGAAAACGTAACATCTAGAAAAACCCGGCGCATCCACCAAAACTTCGAGTTCTAGAGGTTTCTAGAAAAACATACGTGCGAGTATAAATAGGCGACGAGCATCGCAGCGCAGTTAGTTAGTCAGTTAGTGTCGATACTGAAAGAAAGCAATCGCGCCTCGATAAAGTGTTTATTAAGTGACTCTCATATAAATTAGTTAGTGTGTGTTTAGTGTGATATATAAATTATTAAATAAGGACTGTATTTGAATATAAATCTGTACATATAAATTAATTGTAAATATAAATTAGAATAAACGTTACATATTTGATAACAAATCTCTTCTTCTCCTGACATTAGGCAAGAACAGCATCGCCACCTTACAGTGAGTTCCAGGACCCACTGGAATAGGAGGAAATAAAAGATCAGATCTTAGAATAATCATCTACAGAGTGGAGTATTGAATATAAAGCAGTCCCACAAACTTCCACTGGGACAGTCCTGGAGTTTTTTTATTCTGAATGCGTCAGTTAGTTGTCAGACACCAATACACACTTTTACCAAAAAATGAAACACATCGGCTAGATCATTGGAAATATATAACGAAACATTGTTTTGGTGAAGATCCATAATTCACCCTGTAAAATAATAATCCTTCAAAATGCATTTCCAATTCAGTCACTATTCATTTATTAATTGTAATTAACTGGAGTTGTTTAATTATAATATTCCAAATTACTATTTTGATTGAATCTCGGATTGAATTATTTGTATGGGGCTGTGGAAAAAATATTGTATGCATAACGTATCTTTTTTTCACACCTTGAATGTCAACTTACTATCAATGTTCAAATGTTAGGGTATGTGGCTATCCTCTGAAAATCAATGTGACGTTAAATTGAATAATTTGTGCAAAAAAATCTCAATTGAAAATATTTTTTGCATACTTTTGCCATTAGTTAACTTGTAATTTTTCAACTCACCATTTAAGTTGCTGTGATCCATTTAACTGATCCCGATATTTGCTTTATAACGATTTTCATTAAACTTCACCATTCACTTTGTTAACATCGTCTGCTCCATTGTTCCAATTTATCCGTACAACTAGCATCAATCTCACCAAAACCATCTTAATAGGAAGGAAAACACCCTTAAAATCATTAAACTTGATAAAAACGAGCTTGAATGGAGACAAGGAATCAAGTATCTAGGCTGCACTCCGGACAGTATAATATGCATTACATGAGCAATGGAAGCCATTGAAGTTGAAACAGCGCCAATGAAACACTAGTTGCTCAATGTCGCAAATGAAATTTTGATGTTGAATGACAAAAAAAATGAAAGTGAATAATGGTTCTTGCCTAACTAACCTATCAAATTTGGAGGTAAACTAAGCTAGTTCGCAGGGCTTTGTTACCTAATTAATCTTAGGAAAAACAAATTAATATTGGCAAAACTAGAAAAACAGAAAAAGCTATTTTAGGGCGCCACTAATTTTCTTTCCCAAAAGAAAATTAGAAAGAAAATCAAATACAATGGTCAGCTAACTTTTAATCTGTTTAAAAAAAAGAAATTAAGTTTCTGTATGATAAATAAAACTAACTAAAAAATGTATTTAATTACTGTCTTTAAATTTACAAAAAAGGGTTAGTAGCAATAAAAAATACTTATCAAAAAAACAATTGTTTGAAGATGAAGATGATGTTGATGTTGAAGCTGTCGATGTATAGGTACTCTGGATGAATTCTTATATACTGATAAATCCAGGAAAATGTTTTCCGGAAACTTTGTACATCAAGAACTGCACAAGGGAAGACTGGTTATTTCATCCCAGGCAATGGTGCATCAGGAAATCAGACTATTTGTTGACCCAGGAACTTGTTTGTCATAAACTGTTATTCCCATGAACTTGTATAGGAACTCCAAAAACTGTGCGCCAAGAAACTGTGCTACAAAAAAAAATCGGTATTTAAAAAAAATGTGACAAAAAAAATTGAAGCATAAGGATATCTGTCCAGCTCAATAAATACAATTCAGTAATTTAATTCACCCTGGACAAATATCTGATTTATAGCAATCAAATTTAAATAGAAATATCTAATGTTAAATTCACTGAATATAAGAGAAAAGTTATAACCATGTGGCTTCCAGAAATGGGTAGCCATTTTGTTCAAAAAAAAGGTACTCAATAAATATAAATCTTCCACTATGAAATTTTATATAGGTAACAATTATATGTAAAAAAACATACCAGTAATCCAGAGTCTTAAGGTAAAACGGCATCTTTTGTTTTTAAACAGGTAAAAAAAATTTAATCAATGGATTACTGCACAGTTCCACTTATGCTGCTTTGTCGACAGACGATGAGAGAAGACCTGCCGGAACCTTTCTCATTCTTATTTAAAGACAATTCAAAATTTCAAATTTCGCGGTAAAATACTTTAAGAATCTTGATTTTTGGATCATTATTTCATTCCACCACAAATCACAAAAGTGAAATAATTTATTTTCAAAAGCAATATTCTTAGGAAATATATATGGACTATTCCACCAAAAACCAAAATTCTGAAGAAATTCAATGATAAATATAAAAGCTGAAAGGCTGAACACAAAGTTCACGTTTCAAAGTGACTTAACCTCACACCACTACATATGGTGGTGGAAAGTGTTGCAGAAAGAACAAGACACAGACTAAGTAGAGAGGCAATCATTAAAAAAAACCGCCTCACTTCTCAGAAATCAGGTAACCTTAACATGCCACAAGATGTTGTGATGAGAAGGAATAACGTTTCAAAGAAATTGGAAAGGACTTGGAAAGAATGCCCTTTAATGGTACACAGGCTCCTCAAAAGCAATAGAAGGAACTGGAATATGAGTGTAAGGGCCAGGAACCAAACACTCCGGAAGCTTTAGAAAAACCCCAAGTATCATTCAAGCGGAAATTCACGCCCTAAGAGAGTATGCCCACTTCAATATTGATGAAGGATATACCTAGGAGGCGAAGGATTATCATAATGTCGGATAGTCAAAGACAGTCAAATACCCAGCAGTTCCAAAATGGCATGGGAATGCCTAGGCAAACTCGATGAACTTGGCGAGAACATTAGTAACTGTGGAATCCAGGACGCACTGGAATAGAAGGAAATGAAATAGCAAATGAACTAGCGAAGAAGGGAACTGAAACACACTTTTGGGGGCCGGAATTGTTTTGCGTAATCAGCTCCAATGTAATATTGGAAGAAATAGGAAAAGCCAATACAAAAAGAAGATCTGATCATTGGAAAGATCTTCACTGAGAGACTCAACAGAGATCCTAACCCTGAATGGGAACCTGAAAAAGCTGAAAATAGTGGAAAAATAAGAATGTGGATTCTGTGGCATGAAAGAAAATACCTTTCACCACGAACATGCATAGTAATTCAGAATCCCAGGGAACATCACCAAGGAGATTACTGAATAGAAGAGGGACATTTACCAAAGTTGAAGCCTGAAGATATCCTAATACTTCTCCGGGAGATGGGACTAAGGGACTGGTCTCTCAGACTTCCCTCAGGAACTAAGTATAAGTAACGGGACACGATAGATTTTTTAGGTTTCAGTGAATGTCACCCTAATATACATACATCCTTTTTAGTTTCACATCAGAATGTTTTTGTATTCAAATCACCTCGACGTTGTGAAAAATAATATTAATATCAGTGAGATTTTATACTTCTCCTTTTAGTCTTTTAACTCTCATTGTTTTACCTCGGAAAGTGATTTTTTTCTCCTTTGATTTAATAACTAACATAAACAAAAACGAAAATCTCACTGATATGTATTTTGCGAACAGATTTTAATGGGTTCTGCAATTTGATGACGAGAGGGAATGTTGCGGGAAAGGGGACAAACTAAATCAAATTAATTTCCCTCTCAGCATCGAATAAACTTCGATTTTGGCAGACATCCATGTTATTTTGGGATTTATTCGGCAGTCTGTGATTTTGTTTAACGGCCATAGATAGCGGCTTGAATCCAACGAACAAGAACGAGAAAAGTTCCGGTGCTGATGTTATTTCACCGTGCAAAGGGTGAAAGGAATTAAAGGATTTTTCGTAATTGGTTGATGAAAACATTTTGATTAACCGTTATGCTTTTTCAATTTATACTGGAGGTACTCCACGTAACAGTTCCTCTGTAGTTTCCTTTCGTTATATATTAGATTATTTTGACAGAAATATTATTGATGGAACTCTATTTTTGAACACCTGTATAAAGCGGACAAACGTATGTATGTATAAACGACCCTCTCAATAGCGGACCATCTACATAACGGACGCGTGCAATACTCATTCACTTGAACTGAGTCTTTGTATGTTATCTACCTACTTTCATTCCAGAAGCTTCGTGTCTTCTATATAGGCCACCAGTTTAACTGGAGGGATCTTCAGTGGTTGTGATGGTTGTATTATTTCCACTCCCAAGTGGTTCCGTTCTCACATAAGCAGAGTATGTGAGTAGGTGTTTTATCGAAGAGTTCACATTTTCTGCACATAGGTTCACTAACTTTGCCCATTCTGTGCAGAAGCTTCAACAGGGTACAGTGCCCAGTCACCAGGTCGGTAACTGTCTTAAAATTTCCTTTCACCAGTTTCAACAGCCTGAACGAGAGTTCCTTCTCTGCCTTATCAAGTAAACTCTTAATATGGAGGTCTCCTTGTGTCAGCCTTCATTTGAATTGGTGTTCCTTAACTAGCTAGTTTCCGATTTTCCCTCATGTGATTCCACTAAACGGTTCCGGTCCTGTGAAGGCTCCTTTAGAACCTTCTTTAGGCAACTGGTCTGTTGTTTCATTCCCTGCAATCCCCTCTTGTGCCGGCACCCATAGAGAAACTTTGTTGTCTCTTGCCAGCATGTTAAGGGATTTTTCACAGTTTTTTGCCAGCTTAGATCTAGTTGTTGGATTGCTGATAGCTTTAAGCAGAGCCTGGCGGTCAGTGAATATTTTAATTTTTTGTCCGGCATTCCCTCTTCTGATGTTTTTATCAATGCATGCTATAGCGACAATCGTCTCTGCTTGAAACACTGTTGTGTATCGACCAAGTCATACAAATTAGTTACTAGAAGATATTATTTCTTCAAAAATCACCTCCATAGTTCAAGAAATATATCTAAATATAGAGTTGTGAGCATTGTTTCTTTCGTGGTGGCTGATTTTGCTTGACAAGAGGGCAAAATTTATGTAGAATGTTAGACTCACCTCGATCTCTGAAGTCGCTGCGGAAAATTATTTAAGTAATAAGGGGGTGATTTCAGTCAAAATAACGTTCCTCGTGCTAATCTTTTCAGCCTACAGAAACTACAGAAAATACGTTGAAAACTTTCTCTTTCTCCTCAATGGAAAAAATTAATTACTTAATATGTTCATAACGTCATAATTTGCAAACTCAAGTTACAGATTCCGGATTTCGTACATGTTATTTGTGAATTTTGGGGGCATGATTAGGTGTAATATGAAGGCGTCATAATAATAACAAGTGGATTTAAACTTGTTCATCATTAATGTTGTAAATAATGGTTTTTGGCTCATAACTTCGGAACTTATCGATATTTTTAGCGTAGAAAGTCTAGTTTTGTAGATCTTTTGAGAGTTTTTCTGTTAAATTGAAGGGTGAATAGATATGTAAAAATGAATATGTTTACTGAAATCACACAATTCTTACCTCTTTAAACAATATTGCTTAAGTTATTTATATCAGTCCAGCAAACTTAGTACTATCAATTGAACTAAATTGAAATAAGAAAGCTGATATCGTTCTTCGTAAAAAAAATTGCCGACAAATATATTTTCTTCGTGCTACCGAAGCAGGCCGTCGCAGTGAAAAATATTAATAAGCCCTCTGAAAGTGCACGCTCAGACTTTATCACCTTTCGTCAAATATTATATTTCTTGAAGTTTCAACAGGTCGCTGTTTATTTTATTCAAAGTCAATTAAAGTTGAAATACTATCTATTAGCTCTAAAAAAGTTGAATTAAATAAAGACCGAAAATAAAAGCACTTAAGGTTGTTCTGAGGACCAAAAAAACCGTCTTACTTAAACGAAAGTCCATCTATTATTTAAAGTGTAATCGAATAAAAATCAGAGAAAACCAATATTTGTCGATTCCCATCAAGGGAAACAGGAAAGAAGGACGTAACAAATCGAATTTTCCTTCATTTGAAATGTTTAATTAGTAAGAAGGTTCCTCGAAGATTTTTCTATCACCGGATAATTAACCATTTCTCTGAGCTGACTAGAAAGTATCACACATTTTCGTAACTTTCCAAATAGGACAAGAAAATCTACAATAAAATTGTTTCGTGAAAGTTTTTAAATCCCTAGGATGCTAGGATTTGAAATCAATTAATTTGTAACTATTGGATTTCCATTAGTTTCTTTAATTTTCTTGTTTTGCTGCAAAATATTTCAAAACCTTCTACACTTTATTTCCCATCACTACAATACCCTTAAGTAGTGGCTCTGAAGGAGCCTTCACGGGTCCAGAACCGTTTTGTGGAATCACAAAGGATTACATAAGAGGGGAAGTCGGGAACTGGCTAGTTATGGAACACCAACTCAAATGGAGGCTGACACAAGGACACCTCCATACTAAAAGTCTACTGAATAAGTTGGACAAGGAACTCTCGTCCAGGCTGTTGAAACTGGGTAAGAGAAATTTGAAAGCAGTTACCGACTTGGTGACTGGACACTGTACCCTGAGGAAGCATCTGCACAGGATGGGAAAAGTTGTGAACCTATATGTGCATGAAATGTGAACTCTTCGATAAAACACCTACATCTACACCATCACAACTACTGAAGATTCCTCCAGACAAACTGGTGGCCTATATAGAAGATACGAAGCTTCTGAAATCGAAGTAGGTAGATAACATGGGTAAGGGTACAAAGATTCAGTTCAAGTGCCTGGGCTGTTGAACCCAACCCAAACGTATGAATGAATGAATACCTTTTAGTATAGATAGATACTGACCCATTCATTTGACTTTTTCTTTTTTATATATTATATCTGGTATACTTTGCCTTTCCTAAAACAAGTAATCCACGCTCCTGAAAACTTTTTGTTTTGTTCATCATCGGCGGGGATTTCATTTTAATATGAAAACCTGTACTTTAATTCACTTTCTCACATAATTGCCGTTATTGGTGACACATTCATCATATTGAACAACAAACTTTTGCATTCTGTCGTCCATACCAAGTACTTATTATTCTCTAGTGCATGCTGTCATTCTCAATGCAGTCCCCTAATACGCACAAACCCATTTAATAAAATTTAGATTTTTTGGATGTGTAAGTAGACTCTAAGGTGAATATCTTTATAGCTGAGTACACATGACTAGAAAGTCAAGAAAACATTGTTGTATTCTGTGTAAAAATTTAATTTTCACAAATTGCAAAGCGCCATCTTCAGTGCGATACCTGCAAGTGAGTAATAAACGTTGGAAATATGTAAAATAAGAAATAAGTGAAGAATTACTTACTCGTCAGGTATGTGATACAAGAAACCTAATTAAAGGTCGTCACAAAAATAAAATTTCTTAAAATTACATTAATTTAAAATAATCCCCTGATTGTGGTAAACTGTCTTTAAATTTTGAACATTTAATATCTTCAACTACTACTCGAACACGTGTTAGTAGAACGGAAATTGAAGTGACACTACTTTAATTTGAAATTAACCAATGACAAGTGAAAATCTAAGTGAACACAGAACTTAAGTTATCCAACATGAGTATAAAAATAACATTGTTATAATTTTGTGTAAATGTGAATATTAAAGAACCCATTTGAAATTTGCAAAAATTGTTGTTTATAAAGTAATTCAGTAATGTCCGAAAACGAATATGTAAATTTCCTAAATAAAATTGTAAATAAATAAATTTGATATTAAGGTCTAATGAGAACCCATCAAATCATAAGATGCTGAAAAAGATTAAGGGTCTAATGAGAACCCATTACCAAATCTAATTCAAAATAGAGAATTTACACATAGGTCAAGAGAGATTCCAAAAGCAAATAAATTAATTTAAAAATTATAAAATATTTGTGTAAATCAATGGAAGTAATTATCTGAGAATAATTCCAAATAACAAATTTTAATGAATAAACATTGCAGTCTGGTAGTTTCTAATAACAAAAAAAAATTAGAAAATTGGAAAACTAGAAAATTGTCACTTGTCATTTGTTAATTTCAAATTAAAGTAGAAAGTAGTGTCACTTTAATTTCCGTTCTACTAACACGTGTTCGTGTAGTAGTTGGAGATATTAAAATTTAAACTAAAAATGTTCAAATTTAAAGACAGTTTACGCCAATCAGGGGATTATTTTAAATTAATGTAATTTTAAGAAATTTCATTTTTGTGACGTTAATGTGTTGTCGACCTTTAATTAGGTTTCTTGTATCACACACCTACCTGACGACTAAGTAATTCTTTACTAATTTCTTATTTTACATATATTTCCAACTTTTATTACTCACTTGCAGGTATCGCACTGAAGATGGCTTAATAGCCGAAAGCGCTTTGCAATTTTTGAAAATTAAATTTTTACACAGAATACAACAATGTTTTCTTGACTAAGTAGACTCTAGGCAGTGAGGTGCGTCAACATAGCCAAGTCCTTGTTCCATAGTATCGACCTTGCCTAGCACTAAGTATTGTCATCCAGACTCCGTATTGGTGCACCGCTCCCAGCATGTAACAACATGTAGGGTTCGCTGCACTGTTGAGAACTCAGTTCCTCTTTATTAATTATTTCCCAAGACTTTCCAAACCAGAAAGTATATTCAAATTGGGTGTGGAAGGGGCTTGAAATGAGTAACATTTCATTAATAATATTAATTTTTTGTTTCAGGTAAGAGCCCTTCTCAATCTAGTCCATTTCATTGGTACGTATGATTTTTGTTCTTATTATTAAATTATGCACTATTTTTTATCTCATTTCATTGGCTATAGTATTCAAAAACCTAACATAAAACAGTTTATGATAAGGCACAATGCAAAAGTATGTTATGTAGTTGAGTGATCTTTATTCATCTACAATACACTATACACTATATTTAGTAAGTTTTGACAAAGACATACATACGACACTCAAAAACAGTATATCTACATCCTTAGAAAACTTTATTAATGGAATTTCCGGATCTAAAGAACCACTTAACAGGCCCACCAATCAAATTGTACCAGTTCCGAATTCAGACAAACCTCATCATCAATAAAAGGATATCTAATAAATATAGATGTACCGTTTATTTTTTTTTATTCTGTTATTTAACGTCGGTCGATTTCTGCGACTGAGGCTAATCACCGACACCGGGAGCACTCTATCACTAACCGGAAATTTTGGCGAACCCACTAGTGTTCCAACCAGTGGTAGCGTTCTTTAACGAGCCCAACATCTATGGACTCGGACCTCGGTTTTACGTCTCCTCCGAAAGACGGCATATCTAGATTCTACCTCGTGCTCATTGGTATAATGCCTGCGAGCTGTTCTACGCTAGGAAGCTGCAGGCTGTATGGGCCCTATACGATGGTTTTCCCTGGCATGGTCACCCATCCAAGTACTAACCATGTTCGACACTGCTTGACTGTAATTATCGCATCAAACGCGTTCCACTACAGTGCTGGGTCGTCGCCCATGTACCGTTCAATTCACGGAAAATTGGCAAGACTTCATATTTAACGCATTCAACATAATGTTGGAACCTAAACAAAATTTTGGTAAAACCAGATTCTGTATGACACTCTCCATTTGATTTGGCATAGAAAGTTTTGAATGCGCTTTGAGAAAAATTGGTCGTCATTCAGTAAGTACTAATCGGAGATCTTGGCGAGTTTTAACTTGTTTTTCAACTAGCATTTCAAGAAACCTCATCCTTATCACTAAAAGGTTCGTGCTCAGACTTTTATATCAAGTTTGTGTTCAATTTGATGTCGAAAATACAACTATATTAAAATTATCCTTTATTTACATTTGAGGCTTATGTACAGCACAAGTTATAAGTAAACAGAAGTTTTGATATAAAAAATACCATAATATACAAACGAAAATAAGGCGGTAATGGGTCTGTTCGTGGAAAAGTCACAAACAACGGTTGGAAACTGGACGACTTATGCGCAGAGCATCTCTGAGCGATTTTTATTCACTGTTCGTGTGTCGTCAAATTTCCAACCGTTTGTGACAGCTCTACGAACAAACCCAATGGAGATTAAAGTAATGAGGGATGAATAAACACAAAATTGACAAATGCCCTTGCCAGTCGTATCAAGAGCTGTGTGAAATGGGTGGAAATATAACCTATCACTAGGAAGCAGAAATGCCAACTTAAACTCAAATCGCTCTTCTTAGTTTAAAAATAACCGGCGAAGGGTTCCGTACCATTGTCTAAAATAATATAACTCAATATTCTGTCAATATTTCAAGCATATACCTGTAGCCGAATGCTACTGGAATAACCCCTAAATATTTATTTTATTCTGTTTTTCAGTATTTGTCGTTATAGTTGCAAACTATAACATCTGTGAACATATCAACAGTCTAACTATTACGGTTCATGAATTACAGACACCAATATCTTCGAGGTATTGTATTAACATTTTTGCGCGTTATCCTGAATTAGCGAAGAAGCATTGCCAACAGGTCCCTGTTTTTTTTCTATTTCCCGATTTTTTTTTTTCAAGGAGCCGTCCCTTCGCCCGTACCACCTCAGCCTCCTGGGCTTATTGTGGATACTCCTAGTGTTCTGACTACAACCTATTCAGCCAATCCGTTCCCTCTATTAGCTCATACAGGTTCTTTGCTGGTTGGTTGTAGAAGTCTTCTGGAGTCATTTGGGTCCTGCCATACAGTTTCTGCCTTCTGTGGTCCAGCGACTCATAGTTGCATAGTATATGCAGAGCTGTTTCGGTATCCTTTTTGCATCTTCTGCATGTAAGGTCTCCGTTATACAGCCCTATTTTGTTCAGGTGCTCCTTTGTGGGAAAGTGTCCCGTAAGTAGCCCCGTTATGGTGCGTAGTTTGTTCCTGCTCATTGAGAGCAGTTCTTTCACTACTTTTTCTGATGGTTCTTGCATGAATTTCTTCCCATGTATTTGCCTGGTCGTATTCTTCCAGTGTTTATTGTGTTGTTCTTTCAACCACCCTTTAACCATGACCTCGTTAAGCATCTGGGGATGCCCACAGCAGGTTCGGGTCCGTTCATCAGATTTGACGATACTACTCTTGCAAGTTCGTCAGCTTTTTCATTGCCTGCGATTCCTTTATGACCTGGGATCCACTCCAGTGTTACACTGTTCCGAGTCGCCAGTCTTTTAAGTTCTTCGCCGCATTCCCATACTAGCCGAGATGTCACCCTATAGCTCTGAAGTGCTTTAAGGGCAGCTTGACTGTTACTGTAGATCCTGATCTGCCTGTTGTTGTAGACTCTCAAATTATTAGCCCTTGCACATGCATTTGTTAGAAACAGCATAAACTGAGGATGAGAGAAGAATCTTATGGATTCATATCGGGCGGTCTTGCAGGTCAATTGACTGGCTCTCCTCGTCCAATCCATCCATCGATTTAAATATAGTGTCGAATGTTTACGACCCTCTCGATTAAAGTGAGCAGAATAATATACATTTAGCCGTGTCATTAGAGAAACGTAGCCAATTAAATAATTCTAAGTACCATATTATTATCCAATGCTATCGTATTCAATATAAAACTACTTTGGACATTTAAAATATTTATTTAAAAAAAACTCAATTCGAAACACATCTTCCAACACTCTGCTCGTATGTTCAGTTTATTAAATTTGACATAATTGAATATTGTTAATGTATATCTATACATTTTCATATTCCAAAAACACGTTGAAAAAATTTAGCTTGAAATTACTAGCAATTTCCATTCACATCAATTTGCGTAAAACATTATTCCCTTCACACTAGAAAGATATATACAAACGCAAACCAATCAACTCTAATTGAAAAAGTGTCATAAAAATTTTATGCAAAAAAGCACTCCAGAATTATAAAAAAAATATTTCACAACAAAACCGGAAGAGGCAAATTACTGCAAAATTGGAAGTGGCTATCTAACCGATTACCGTGGCATAGTATTTCAATGCGAGAATGTAGGAAGTTAAAAATCAAAATTAACTTTACTTGACGTATGTAAAGCTAGCATGACCAAGTGAGCAGAATCAGTCGCACTTTCGCTATAAATTTAGTGCTTATTTAGTGTAAATTAAGTGCCGTATTCATAAATTAAGTGCTCTACGGAATATACAAAAAATACAAACATTGCTAGCTTTACATAAAGCTAGCAGTGTAATCCGTCAAAATCGAAAATAAGCATTATAAAGCAAAAATTCCAAATGCATACCATTAAGTGCTCAATAAGTGCTGTCGATATCAGCGATAATAAATACTAAAAAAATATTTTTTATTGTTTATCAAGTGTTCAATGCTAGCCTAACAATCCTAGCAGTGTATAGGGTTGAGTACTATCTCTTCCACTTGCTTGAATTCATTTAACAGCGCAGTGCAATTAAGTGCTCAATGAGTGCTCTCTATATCGACCAAGATGATTATGGAAAAAAATTTTTTTTAATCATGTGTTCAATGCTAGCCTAACAATCCTAGCAGTGTATAGAGTTGAGTACTAACTCTTGCACTTGCTTGAATTCATTTAACATCGCAGTGCAATTAAGTGCTCAATGAGTGCTCTCTATGTCGACCAAGATAAATATTGAAAAATTTTTTTCCTTTTTTCAATAAAGTGTTTAATGCTAGCTTAACACCTCCAGCAGTGTTTGGAGTTGAGTACAGCCTCTGAGACTTGATTGAGTCCAATTTTATCTATTTCTAAGCTACCGTCGTCTGTGAAATTATTGGAGTAGGTATATGTGTAGTCGAACCGAAGTTGGTATTTTTTGTCAAGGTATGTTCTGAAAATTTAAGTCAAAGAATTATGCTGAGATCCGAGTTTGAAATTATTCAGATAGAGTCATATAACATTATTTTTTTCCTCAGTCTAATATACAAAGTGAGAAATCTACTTTGATTTCGGCTGCCGAATGGCTTCATTAGTTCTTGTTATTGTATTTGAATAAATGTATTGTTACTGTTTTGGATTTTGTGGACTGTAATAATTTTGTTATGATTTTTTATCGTTTTATTGACTAATATAATATGTATATAGATATATAGTTATAATATAATATATGAAGTACATAGTATAAAGTATGGTATGTGCATATGAAGTGCGTATCGTAGTGGCTTGCTTGATTAAAAAGAAATTTTTTTTTCATAATCATCTTGGTCGATATAGAGAGCACTAAATTGCACTGCGCTGTTAAATGAATTCAAGCAAGTGCAAGAGTTAGTACTCAACTCTATACACTGCTAGGATTGTTAGGCTAGCATTGAACACCTGATTTAAAAAAATATTATTTTCAATAATCATCTTGGTCGATATAGAGAGCACTCATTGAGCACTTAATTGCACTGCGTAAGTGCAAGAGTTAGTACTCAACTCTATACACTGCTAGGATTGTTAGGCTAGCATTGAACACTTGATAAACAATAAAAAATAATTTTTTAGTATTTATTATCGCTGATATCGACAGCACTTATTATGCACTTTATGGTATGCATTTGGAATTTTTGCTATATAATGCTTATTTTCGATTTTGACGGATTACACTGCTAGCTTTATGTAAAGCTAGCAATGTTTGTATTTTTTGTATATTCCGTAGAGCACTTAATTTATGAATACGGCACTTAATTTACACTAAATAAGCACTAAATTTATAGCGAAAGTGCGACTGATTCTGCTCACTTGGTCATGCTAGCTTTACATACGTCTTTACTTGAGCTGATGAGCAACAGTAACACATATTGTTTTCCCAACCAGCATACACAAAACGGTTGAAGTACGTTACCAACGGAGAAAAGTTCAGAATACATATTATTTCACTGTAGTACGTATACAGTACATTTTTAGAATGCACATTTCCCACAATGCAGTATGTCCAAATTACAAAAATTACATACAATAGATGTACACGTACAGCTAATTAATATTA
>CAJUYI010000496.1:93380-108305 GCA_910591695.1 Galerucella pusilla
AGAAAACGTTTGTTTGTTTGTACCAACTATAAATACTGTTCATTCAACTGTTGTAATATGTATGTATATTTGAATTTTTTTGTATTTACAACTAAAACCAATTATTTAGAAGTGTATACGTGAATATAATATTTCAAAGATCTATTTGAAAATCAAAGAACAAAGCCAATTCACTAAGGAGCAACAACTACTTCCCTGGATATACGCCACGAAGGACAATGAATTATACTTCAAAGTTAAACGGGGTTGGTTCTAGCTTGCATCTTTTAATAGATAATATATTTCTTTTGTCCCTATAACAACAAATACTTAAAAAAGGGATATCCCATACAACATGATATGTGATTTTGTAAAATAACAACAGGTTGGTGGATGCTTGAAATGTTCACATAATATTGAGTTATATTATTATAGATGATGGTACGGAAACCTGTGTGCGCGGGTCCGACTCGCACCCTGCAGGTTATTTTTAGCGATTTATTGATCTAGCAGATATACCAACCCCGTTGAACATTCAAGTATAATTCAATGTCCTCCGTAGCATATAGCCAGGGAAGTAGTTGTTGCTTCTTAGGGAACGGTCTTTGTTTTTTGATTTTCAAAGACTATCTGGAGCGTTACAGTTGGCAGAAGCAAACGTGAGCCCTGGTGGGCGTATTCATGTCGCTGTAGTTTTTGTAGTAACAATTCGATATTTTGAATAAATAACCAAATATCGATACCATAAATGTCTACTGTTAAGAGATATGTAAACAAAGTCAAACTTGCTAAAAGTGTAACTATAAATATTAATAAAAAAATTTATATTGGACCAAAACTAAAACTACCGTTCGCCCTAAATGTCTATATATTAAAATTACATGACTGTATTAATGTCATGAAAAAGAAGTGTCAAGTTTCTATGGAAAGCAACAAAATATGAACTGGTTATAGTCCAGTGTTGCCGATGCAAAAATGAAAATTACTCGAACTTACTATTCAAATTATCAGAATTTGTCAAAATTACCAAAGGGAAACATTGGTTATCTAAATAAAGTCTTTGACCCCAGTCAATATGGAAAATCCCCAAAAACAATAAGCATTTTATATATCTCTTTTACAAAATATTCGAAAAACTATTGGATCCAAATTAGTGAAATTGTCTAAAAATCGGATAATCATCCTCGCATTGACAACACTGATAGAGAATTAATAAAGTGATGTATGTTGATGAAATCACTCGGTCATATTATTTCGATTATATTTAACAATTACTAATGGACAATCGTTAACATTGACTCTTGATTGGCTGTTTGCGATGACCTTATTTTAGTTCGCATATTTTCCGGGGATCATGTTTGGTTCTGACAACTGTATTGAACTATTACCTTCGACATCTATTCATAACACGCTTTACTAAAATGTTATTTTATTTACAGAAAGCTGTAGATGAATATATTTGATATTTGTGAAATGTTACTTTAACATAGCCTTGCCGTTACTTCAAATATTTGGAATGGATCATTGTATGTTGGTTGGTTAGGTAGTTACCAATTTTATACAAATTATAAACTCGATGCGCTTAGATGCATCATAAAATAGAGCCGTACACACTCGTATAAACATTTTGTAATGAATTTGTACTAAAATTGCAGGATATGGTGCTGTTTGTTATTCAAAGCGCATATTTCAAATGAACCAAGCATTCAAAAAGCCATAAAAATCATCACGATTGCCTAATCAAAATAGACACAAAAATAATCGACAAAATTTCTTACAAAACGTGTCTTTGTTTGTACAATTCGTTGTAATTTTTAATGTGAATAAAAAATAATTGAATATTCATACTGATGAAAATTGAACTATAATATTTATACAGTGCTATACAAAAGTCCCCTCCCCCCTCGTATCTTTTAAACGGTTACACTTACATTGATAAAATTTGGAGGGTGAAAATAAAGTGTTGTAAACTTCTCTACGAATGGTAACAGGTGAAGTAATAGTAATAGATGACGTCACAGTACCACTCTGGCCAATAATTTTAAATAAGACCTTATGGCAAGTGATATCTCGTTTGAAAGGCATTGACATTGGCTCCATAGCCATATTAATTTTGTTTGGGCTTGAACTAATTTTGACGGATAAATTAAATAAATCTAGAAATAATCTCCATGGAGCGGAACGTTTATTTAATGAGAGATACCCAGATCGCCCTACCTCGAGAACTTATTTGAAGGAGCTTCTTCACAAGTTTGAAGCAACAGGTAGTGTTCAAGATGCCAAACGATCTGGTCGACCAACAATTAGTGATGATAAAAAAATTGATGTAGTTGCTGAAATGGTAGTAAACCCTACTTCCTCTTCAACTAAAGCTGCGTCTATCTGTGGAGTAAGTAAAAGTACAGTACAGAGAGTTTGATCCATACAAGTTAAAAATGGTGCACCACCTTTCGGATGACGACCCCGACAGAAGACCCGAATTCTGGGAATGTATGACAAATTAAATTGGTCAAAGCCCACATTACACAAAAACAATTTGTTTTAGTGACGAAAGTACTTTTTGCCTCAATTGCAATGTGGATACACAAAATGAACGGTATTGGATTGACACAAATCCTCACACCTTTCGTGAACAGCATACCCAATTTCCAGAAAAAGTCAATGTTTGGGCAGGTATTTTGGGAAACCACATAGTTGGTCCTGTTTTCCTAAATTCAAATTTAACCCGTGAAGTGTATCTGGAGATGTTACAAAATGCAAATGAGCCGTTAATTCTTGAAATTCTGGAAGATAATCCAGATGAATTCGGCCATCTGGAAATAACATTTCAACAATATGGTGCTCCTGCACATTATTATGGTGCAGTAAGACGTTACCTGGATGAAGAATATCTAGGTAGATGGATCGGCCGGCGAGGTCCTATAGAATGGCCACCTCGGTCATCAGATTTGACACCATTAGATTTTTTTTATGGGGGTACTTGAAATCCAAGGTTTATACTACGGCACCAGATAGCATTGGCGTTTTGAAAAAAAGAATTATTGAAGAATGCAATGCAATTTCAGCTGACACATTCGAACAAGTACGACAAGAGTTTACTAATAGGATGTATTACTTTCAGGAAGTAGACGGAGCACATTTCGAAAACTTGCTATAAGAATCCATTTTTGATATTTGAAAATTAAATTTAAAAAAATAATTTAAATAATTTTGGTATCTATTTAATTTATCCGTCAAAATTAGTTTAAACCCAAACAAAATTAATATGGCTATGTAGCCAATGTCAATGCCTTTCAAACGAGATATCACTTGCCATAAGGTCCCATTTAAAATTATTGGCACTGTGAAGTCATCTATTAATATTACGTCACCTGTTACCATTCGTAGAGAAGTTTACAATACTTTATTTTCACCCTCCAAATTTTATTAATGTAAGTGTAGCCGTTCAAAAGATACGAGGGGGGAGGTGACTTTTGAATAGCAGTATTTTGATTTCATCAACTACCTTTCGTGACTATCGACTTTACTACCTGTTCTTCATGGGCATTGCTGGTTATAAGTACTACTAAATAAACATACTCGTTCACCTTCCGGTAAGTGCTTTGTAACTTTCTTGAGTTTTACCTTTGATTCTGCCAGAACCGTAACATCATCTACATATGCACTAATGTTCCTGCTTATCAAAATAAATATTAATTTACCAACCGTAAATAAAATTAATCCTCAACAGCCAGGGTAATTCACAGCTAACGGCTTGGCAAAACTTCAAGACGTTGTCAGATCAACTGGTAAAATTCCCCAGTCTGTCTTGACGTTTATTGACATTCGATCATCCTCTAGTATTTACAAGTTTTTTTGGTGCTTTTGAATTCATTGTGTCTTTAAGATTAAAAAAACAGTTATGTTTATATAACTGTTTAATTAGGCAAATCTGCAGTGTGTAGTTAATAAAATGCCCAAAGCAGCTGAACAGTAAATGTCAAGAGATGGTAACATCTTTGTTACGCTATTTTGAACGATAATGCCGAAATGGGGCCGGCTTCTCCCGCTTACTGCTGTCAGAGACTTAAGTAATAGTATTCGCTATTTGTATTCATTATTATTAATTATTATTATTATTATTATTGTTACGTATTTAAATTTAGATGATTGGATGTTTTAACGTTCAAGTAAAGAAAAAAACTACAGCTTGGCAACATCACAATATTTTGTTTTGCGTCATCGTAAATAAACCATATCCGATGGCTTATCCTGTGAAGATTAATTTATATTTAATAAAAGTGGCTTGGAAGAATACTATTGTCTGGGAGGTCCAAAGAAAAGCCGCATGTACATAAAGACCATGCGTGATTTATTCTTAGTGTGGATTTATGCAGCAACATTTAACAATTATCAATAAGCATTTAACATTTTATCAATTATAAGTTGAACTACTCATTTCACTATGACTCCATTTATGCAGACAATTATTAACAATTATTATTTATCATTTAATAATTACGAAGCTGGCCAACGTTTAACTTTCTTATATTAAATGTACCGAATTTTCATCTATTGCATAACTAGTACCTAGTACGCAGATACTGAAGTTAACCTCGATCATGTGAATGATTGTCTCAAAACAAAAATGAATTCAAATGAAACAACAACAAATTTCCAATATGAATCATCAATGAATGTGATGAAGTCTGTAGGGAATGATTTGATGCAAATGAAAAAGAAAAAAATTAGGCTGAGCTGGAAATAGTGGAAATTGTTAAGAAGGCCCTATCGGATGATGATATATCCGATGAATGATAATAAATCTCATTGATACTATTTTTTGTGATATTATTTCTATTTAATATTTCAGTTATTATTGTGAATAACTAGAATTTCGGGCTTGTGCGCATGCTTACTATTTTCTCCTAATTTATAATTGTGTCTGCATAAACGATGGCAGTTTTACTTATTGTTGAATGATAAATGTTAATTGTTATATGCTAATTGATAATTGTCAAATGTTGCTGCATAAATCCACACTAAGTCAGTTGCGTATTGGACGACTCGCATTGGAATGTTAGTACTAGGGGAGCAGCATTCAACATCATCCACTTGCCATATTCAGTATTCACTTGATTTTATTTTTGTACGGGAAAGAACCGACTCAAAATATATAATTTATAATATTTTCCGACATTGACCCAAAATGATGAGCACTAGTTTTTAGTTTTCGATAAAATCACTCGCTTTTTGCCAAAAATCTCATACGCGAAATTGTCAAGAAACAAACTTTCATACCTTTCGAAATTTGGCCGACAGAATTTTCCATCCTGTGATATTATATATGACGTAAATGATATAAATTCATCACAAAAAATCTTTCTGTCGTTGTAACTTTTCGTTTAAATTACAAAATCTCAGCGTACGTTTTTGCTTTATAACCTCCCTGGAAGTAAAAAGCGTCTCTGGAAAATTAGCAACATTAATTTCGAGAATTTCTTGCACCGGTGAAAAATTATTCATACCGTCACTTTTTCTCTTCTAAGTAAAAGGGTGTTCGCACGGGACTTAAAAATTCTAACTAGTTGGAAGTTATACCAATTAAGGTCGCCTAGGTCCAAAATTTAATCCCTTTTCGGCATTTAAATTAATGCTACTATGCTCTGCTGATTTATATTGTTCGTTAGTAAATTCCCAGCCTTACCGGCTCAGTTGAAATTAAACACTACTTCACAAAGGAACTGTCCGCTTTTATTTATTTACTGCAGATTTCAGCTCAATACAAAAGTAATTTTAATCCATGATGTGAAGGGATCTTTATAAATACCAGGAATGTTCCATTGCTTGTCAAAAAATACTAAAACTAACCCCGTCAGATTGCGTTATTCATTGGGTGAATAAAATTATAAATTGTCAATAAGTCTCGAGTCTAACTATGAAAAACATTTCTAACTTTGTAATGCCTTTTTTAGGAGAATTTATCTTTGCTCTCCTCCCATCCACCCCTTAAATTGAACCAAATTTCATTTCACTCATTGGATAAGAGCCAGTAGGCACCGAGTGCCAAATCTTCGTTTTTTGGTATCCACAAGATAGCCTTGTCTATCCTTAAGTGTGCTCATTAATGCTTTCCCCATAGTAGTTTTTTGGAGTTCTTGGAGTGGATCTGACAGGTTTAATTGAGAAATGTGTATGTTTGAGGTACATTTCGCTTGCTTGTTACTTCTACCTACTTGAATATAATTGTCATTTATTTCCTTACCTTCAAAGATATCTCACAATTCTTGTAATCGCCATGAGTTTAACAATTCATTCATTCTATTATTAAACTTATTTTTGTTCGGAACACTTCAACCACATACTTCACAAAAACAAAATAATTAGTAAAATTTTAAAAACTGATCTAATTTCACATGCCGACTGACGCCAAACCAGTGTTGACACAAGCCTATTTTTTTTCGAGCCAGATGACATGGCGGAAACGAGCGAAATTCATACAAGAACGAGCTTTTCCAAAAATTTTTTTCACTAGTGAATACCTATTTCTTGGAAATATATATTTTTGAGTATTAGAAGGGTATTTGTCATGTATTCGAAATACATATCAGATCATTAGGAAACCTAACCTAGTTGTTTTTTGGGGTAGGGGGTAGGTAAGGATTCAAAACATAAGTATTAAAATTAAAAAACAACACAACAAAGAAGAATATGAGCTGAGCGGTTGGATTGGGTTGCGTTCGTGATTTCTCTTGTTCGGCGGTGGTGCGTTCACGAATTACACTCGCCCGCCCCGTCTAATTCAAATAATCCAATCCAAGTACTCCAATACTCAACACCGTTCAGTTCAATTCACGAGAGTTCAGAAATATCCAACTTCAACAAAAATTTAACAAAATTTAAAAACGTGCCAATTTTAATGAACAGGAGTCAACGAGGAACTTCTATGGTAAGTCGAAAAATTGGTTAGGCAAATGGAACCGCAAGGATCCGCAGTCAATATCACAACCTCACACACAACGAGGAACTTTTAATTCAAACGAGCCAGATCTGGCTCGAACGAGTTACCTGTGGCAACACTACGCCAAACGTATACCTACAGGTGGTGACCGTTACTGAATAATAGGGAGGGGGAGGGTGAAAATTCTTTGTTTCAATTGCCACATGATTTGTAGGCTAATGTGATCTCTTACATAGTTTATTCTTAATCAATTAAAATCTTTACAATCAAAATCAAAACAGAGAAAACGAATGATAAGAATAGTATACTCGATAAGTGAGTGAACACTTGTTTCGAGTAGAAATATTAGAATATTGAGGATTTGTTACATTATTATGAATAAACAAAAAAAAAATAATACATAAATAAATAGCGAAAAAGAGAAAACAAATAACTTACATCTAACATCTTACATGCAATATCCAACTTTTGACATTTCACAATATACACACGAATAAATGAAAATAATAGGAGAAAAGAGAAAAATTTAGGATTATTTGCAGAGTTTGCATATACTACATTCTTATTTCTATATAATTATGTATCTCATGCCTAGATTTCTGTAAAATATACAACTTCAATTTATTTTTAAATATATGCACGTTGGCTAATAATTTTAATGATTCCGGTAACGAGTTGTATAATTTTGGGGCCAGGTAAGTATAAGACTGTTGGGCGATCGTTTTTGTCATATGAGGTACCGGGTAATGTGTTTTCTGGCGGGTATCATAGGAGTGTAGCGATGTTGGGAATGAGTCCTTTGCCTTGCGAAATTTATTAAGTATTCAATAATAGAACAATTGTATTATATCCATCACTTTAGCATCTATGTACAACTGATCAGATGAATATTGGTATGGTTTGGATAGAATGACCTTTAGAAAACGTTTTTGTGTTATCTCCAATAAGTGCATGTGAGTTTTGGATGCAGCTTCCCATACCACTATTCCATATCGAAGATGACTTTGGACGAGAGCATAGTATAAAAGTTTTAAGGAATGTTCAGGTAGTAGTTTTTTTAAACACTTTATTTTATATAGTATTACTTGTAACTTTTTTACAATTGATTTTATATGTTCTTCCCACCTAAGATGTGAGTCGATTGTAACACCCAAATACTTAACATTATTCACAGCCTGAATGGAATAATAGCTGCTTTCATCCGCAATGATATTTATATGGTTAAAAGTAAGTAATCCAGATTTGTTACAGCTAAACGGAATATAGTTTGTTTTATCTAAATTTACTGTAAGTAATTTATGTGACAACCACTTGTTTATATGCTTAAAATCATTTTCTGCTTTTTCCTTAAGCTCATCCCAGGCGTTAGCGCTATAAAAAATAGCTGTATCATCAGCGAAACCAATAACGTGGCCGGCGGTGCCTAATGAGAAAATATCATTTAGATAAATATTAAATAAAAGTGGTCCCAGGACTGTGCCTTGCGGTACCCCAAACTGAACTTTCCTGGATTCGCTAAAGACATCATTCATGTTAACGCATTGATGCCTTCCGAGTAGATACTCTTCAAATAATTTCAAGCAAATACCTCTAATACCTATGTCTTCTAGCGAGCGGAGGAGGGAGTTGTGGTGGACGGTATCGAAAGCCTTAGATAGATCTATAAAAATGCATAAGCAGGGATTGTTTTCATTAAAAGATTTGGTAATTTTTGTTGTTAGATCTAAAATCGCATCTTCAGTTGACGTTCCCTCTCTAAAACCAAACTGCTGTTTAGAAAGTATTTGATATTTATCGAGGTACGAAATTAATCGTTTCTTGAGGGCCTTTTCAAATATTTTTGAGAGATGAGGTAGTAAAGAAATTGGACGGTAATTTGTAATGGTGCTTTTGTTTCCTTTTTTATACACTGGGATTATTACTGATTTTTTAAAACTTGAGGGCCATACGCCATGTTGAAAGCATTCATTAATTAAAAATTTTAATGGTTCAACTATGTACTCCGCTACTGATTTGATTGTTTCCGCTCTAATATTATCTTCTCCGGTTGCTTTTTTACTCTTTAAATCATGGATGATTGTGAGCAACTCACTGGAATCAAGTGGCGTTATAACAAACGAATTACAGGTTCGTTTCCTAGTTGGTACGTAATTTATATCTTTTTTAATATTATTAGCTAAAGTTGTGCCTATTGTGGCAAATATTTGATTAAACTCATTAGCAATTACGGGTGAAGAAATATGTGATTCGTACCAAATAAGTATTTTTCTCGTAACAATAAATGTACAATTATACTGAAATATTTATTTCATTTGTTGTTTTAAAGTGATGGAATATTATTCAAGATGTTAGGTTTTTTTCTGGGTAATGAAAACAATTTTTACCCAAATGGCATCGTTATATTTCATAACCAAATATTGTGCTTTGTAAACTTTTATAGTTTCTGAAGAACAATTGTATGATGGTGTGCATATAGAAGGAAAAATTTTTTTACATTAAAGAAATTACACTCGAATAAATCATTTTTCAAAATTTTCCAATATTTTCACGTTAATATGGCTTCTTAATAATAAATAAGCAATGTTAGTTTTATACAAAGGGGGGTCAAACAAATCAGTTTATTTGTCTATAAATAACTCTTCTCTCGGTGTAAACAACCAGGCGTTGCGCTGGTGGTATGAAACCCCAGAACAAAGGCACGCTAAATAATTTTTAAAAGCCCTTCGGCCAATCTGTCACACGACCTACTATGCCAAAGTCGAGAAACGACGAGGATGATGGTCGGAATGCTGACCGGACATTGTAGGCTGAGGAAACATATGCACACAATTGGTCTAGCAGATGACAGCCTATGCAGGGTCTGACAGGAAGAAGACGAACCCGCGAAGCACATACTCTGTGAGTGCGAAGGCCTAGCAAGGGTGCGGTTTCACTTACTCGGAGAAAAAAAACCGAGGACAGAGAGCTACGCAAGGGAGGCGGTATCCCGGCTAATATGTCTAATGAAAAGAATAAAGCTAGGTATCGAGCTCTTAATATAGGGAGGACCACAATAGATCTGCAAAGGTCGCAGTGGGATGGGACAAAGACCCACTTCAATTCTAATCTAATCTATATGTCCCGACAGATATTAAATTACACTTTTAAGTTGAACAGGGCTGGTATATTTACAAAATATGACCAGCCAATCTGGTCTGCAGTTAGAAGAGATAATATCACGTGCAGACCTCTTATTTCTTCCAGAAGCAACAGTTTACGACACCTTTAGCAGCACAGTTCTCGATTTAGTTTTAAATGCTCTAGCAGAAAACCACTTAAAAATCTTGGATGGTTTTTGCTGAGATTCAATAGTGCATTTGGTCTTCTTACAGAAGTTCCCAAGAGATATTTAGGACTAATTCAATCTTGGAGACACAGAGATATGCTTTGGTCTCCTTCCTTCCTTCTGCAGTTAATTTCAATTGTTTCATCAATTATTTCAAATTGATGTCTAGATTCACAATATCAAAAAAATAAGTTGAATAAAGTGAAGCTGATACTTTGAAACATTGCTTTTTTATTTATAAAATATATTCAAGTAAAAAAGTTTTAGTGCAATGTACAGTCATAAACTAAATTTAAAACCCTCGTCCTGTTGTAAAACAGAGAAAAACATAAAAGTTTGGAACAGTATGGCGCGGTCGTGAAATCATGACCGTCTGTCGTTATAATGTTAGAGGGTTCGTAATATCAGTTGTAAAAATATTAGAAAAACGTCTATTCAAATCGTAATTTATCCAGCTGATAGGGAAAGTTTGATGAAAATATGGTACCTATATCATAATAACGCACACCCGAATTAACAACAAATTAGGCCAGGGGACTGGATTTGAAATATTTCACTAGTGAAATTTCTCATATTTCTATTGATATCCAAGTTTTCAACTAATTTCATATGTGAAATAAAATTCGAATTGGAAAAAATTCACAAATTCAATTTTAATGCGGTTCAGCTGTCGAAACACTTATTTCACTTGCGAAATTTTAGTTCATTTGGGGTTAGAATAATCGAATTTTGTGTTGAGGTTTTGTCTATTTCTTACAATCATAGGAAGTCAGTATTATTCATGTGCCGACTTGGAACATTTTAGAAGGGAATCTTTGAATCCTTGTGCCGAGCTTGACTATTTTTATTTCCTATATCTTAGATTTGTACCGTGTTTGTATTACCCCATATTAAACATAGGTTGATCCATTTGATGTTAGTGAAAAAATAATGTACCTACTTAAGTTTCGACTCACCATGTATAATACCTATACAATGAATATTCGCAAAATCATTCGTGTTAGTAAATTGTGATAACAGATGAAAAGCTTTGGCTTAAATATATTTTTATTTTTTTCATTCTTTCCTTGTATAGATAACAAACAAACTTGTATTGTTGCAATGGAGGTGTGGAGCAGATTTGAGTTTCAAAGTGATATATAGAGTGCTTCATTAGAGGAAAACATAACTTTTTTTTTGTATCTCTCATAACAACGGACATACTGAACTTCATCACCATAATCAATCACTTTGTATATTGTATGTTGCCAATTTTGTATGTTTTCCATAGACTACAGGAAAAAACTTGGGTTTTTTGAAGGTCAATAACTTAGACATTTTAAATGGAGCACCCTGTATTTTTTTGTACCGTCAGATAGGCTGAAGCTTGTACTTTTCAAAAATATATGGTTTTATAGCAATTTAGTGACTACAGTAATTCCGTACATTTTTGTCAGCGCTTGACTTCTGAACTAGTCATGACATCGAGAAGCTAAACATAAGAAACGTGATAGAAAATATTCAACCACAAATGTTGAGAGACTCATTTTTAAATCTTCAATTACGCTTGCATAAATGTATTGACATGAATGGTGGGCATATTCTACAACTACAACTACATATCATTTTGTACTTATTTTTCGTATTTTGTTTTTGATAAATTGTTCTGTTTGACCTGTTTTCAACAACAATAACTTAATCCATGTAATGATGTCCAAAAAACCCAAGATTTTTTCTGGAGTCTAGGGAAAAAATACTAAATTGGCAACAGCGTGAAAAAAATTTCTAATTCCTGAAGCCGTTTAGCTTCTCGATGTCATGACCAGTTTAGAAGTTATGCGCTGACAAAAATGTACGGAATTACTGTAGTCAACGAATTGCAGTCTATCTCTTTTAAAGATAATCTGTTCCTTAAGAACACTTTAAATTGCTATAAAACCTTATATTTTTGAAAGGTAGAAGCTTCAGCCTATCCGACGGTACAAAAACATACAGGGTGCTCCATTTAAAATGTCTACGTTATTGATCTTCAAAAAACCCAAGTTTTTTCCTGTAGTCTATGGAAAAAATACAAAATTGGCAACAGCGTGAAAAAAAATCGCTTAATTCCTGAAGCCGTTCAGTCAAAACCGCCTCTCGATATCTTAATCGGTTTCCAAGTTATGGGCTCATAAAATGTGTCGGAATTCGAATAATCACCCTGCAGTATAGTATACACCAAGGAGGTAGTCGCCAAGCACCAAAATTATTTCGCGAGTGGCTTTGCCTCGAGCGGAATGAGGTGCGAGGCTTATAAATGTCTTCACCACCATGTTGTATATATACAATTTTTTCCACTACTAGCCAAATGGAAGACAAAAATTGAAAATAATCCACAAACGCACCACAAGAAGCGATTACCCCGACGTCTGACGGAACAAGTACACTGTCAGTTTTCGATATATTATGAACGTATGATTGAGGGCGAATTTTAAACTAATAACATTTTTATTCAAATAATTCAACCTTGTAAGGTAATTTCAAGCAGCAAATATGTTAAAGACAATCTCCTGGATATACAAAATTATGTTGCACAAGTTTTTGTTGAACTACTACATTTAGCCGTTATTCAACTAGGTTAATAATAGAAAAAATTATTAACCACTAATAGAGAAACTCAACTTCTCAGTTGGCTAGAAAAAGCAATAATTGTCAACTTCACAGCTAATATAATGGAAAAATATATATTTTGTCTTCATCAGGACGCACATGAAGCCCTAGCAGCATGTAAAACTTTATAACTGTGGGGTACATTTATCAATTCATTATCCAAATACGCATGAGAAGTGTGGAATGAAAAACACCCTGAAAATAAAACAGTTATTCGCCCAACTGAGTGAATTAACAACTACCCAGTTTATTGTGCAATGGGAGAAAATCCTTCACGCCATACGGTCATTCATTAAATTAAATTGTTGAAATTTAAATCTGTATTAAATTCGTGAAACGATACGGCCCAAAATAACCTTCGAAATGAGCGTTGAGGCATTGTTGTATAATTGTACCCGGCAGGTAAAAAATTTCGGTTTCAGTCCAATTAATATTAAGTTGTGCGCCACCAACTCCCAACCGGAAAAAAAAAGATTCTTTGTTTATTATTGAAAAATCCAAAAAATATGGAACAGCTTCGTGAAAATTTCAAGTAACTCCAGTTAATATTTGTACGTATATGTAACTTGTAACTTCAGCGATTCGTTAATTGATAAATGGGCGAGAATTGAGAGGGAATAAAGATATGACAAAGAAAAGAAGGACATATTTCAACGTCTCCGAAGTGGAGCAAAAGAGAAGGTCTACATAGATTTGGGTATATGGTTGAAATAATACCCTTCTTGGTGTGCGTCATCGATTATTAATATTCTTCTAACAAATTACGTAGGTAGAAATGGAAAAAAAGGCAGGTCTGTGATTAATCCTAATCAAAATATCACAAGAATGAACCGATTAAATGTATTACAAACGTTAACCCTAATCTTAGACTTGAGAAATTTGATTAGTTGATGTTTAAATTACGCCTAGATACCCGGAAAACTTCAGCCTTTTGAAAGTTCTCAAGTATTTTCAGTTGAGAAAAGAAGCTGATAGTAATTATTAATTTCATAAACTTTTGGAATTTGGCGGAATACGATCCTGACGATTTTATTTATTCAATTCAAGGTTAGCTATATATGTCAAAATAGCAAATAAAATAAACGACATACCCAAAACCCGTATACACGTCACAAACAATGACGCACACCAAGAAGGCTATTGAATATAGAGTTTGTTCAACCATCCTTTGCCGTTACATCATACTCAACGGTCATACATTGTCCAGCTTGCTCTCTCATTCATGAAATGGATGAGACGGAATTATGACGTCATTAACGTATTTCTTATCTGAGGTCGACATAAATTTTATTAGTTACTTTTGACAGTTCCGTTGTCGTATTATTTCAACCATATTTCAACCATAGTGGTTGTGTTGGTTCGAATTCAACCAGAGTTATAAATAAAAATAAAAGAACGACGTATTTTCTTTTTGGTAAATGTGTTCTCATCGAGCTAAACTTTCTTTTTCATACGTCATTATTTGTCAGTCCCTTTCCTTTTTTCTCTATTCACTTTCCTACATACTTCTTTATGTTAAATTCGTTTTTACTAGTTTGTCCCTCATCATTCTTGGTCTGCCCCTTTTCCTTTTTTTATTCTCTTGTCGAACAAACTCTTTGTACTATTCTCTTTCGTTGATCAATTGTCCCCACCAATCTAACTGCCTCTTTTAAGTAAATTACATTTCTTCCGCCACTCTAAATTCCCCTCTTAGTAATGACCTAAAAAAACGAATAACGCTTGCGATTAGGTCGATCACTCCTAATATGTTAAATAATACTAGAAGACAGTTTTATTTAAAATTCGCATGTTAACAAGACGTTGACAGTGAACAGTTTGAACATTTACTTCATTGACATTCAGAGCTCTGTCTAGAGTCGGTTCGTACACAGGAAAACCGCACCAAATAAAATCACGTGAACATTGAATGACCAAGGCAAGTGGATACGGTTGAACTGGGCGTATTTAAATCGTCAATTACACAGCCAACTTAGAATAGATCACGCGTGGTCTTTCTTCACGTGTGTTGAACGGGGCGTAATCTGTTTCTCTACTGCTACAGTTAAAAAAT
>CAJUYI010000496.1:108315-132001 GCA_910591695.1 Galerucella pusilla
ATACCGACTGTGTGTTATTGACTGATTACAGGGGGGGTCGTAGGTAATAGTATATTACGTAACGTGTGTGGTAAGAAGCATTTTACGCACGAATAAGGGAAAAGTTACGCACGATGCCGCGTAGCGGCGAGTGCGTAATTCCGTGAGTGCGTAAAATGCTTTACAACACGAGTTACGTACTATACTTTACCTACGACCTACTTGTAATTGTATTTTTTATAAGAAGAATAAGAAATAACAGTTACATAATTAGAGGTGCTTGGTAAACTCCATCTCTATTACTCTATTACCAATGAAAGAAGCACATTAAAGAACTGACGTTTAATCATTATTAATATATTGTTGATAAACGAAACTCCATTTTTCAATTATAATCAATACATATACTTAGCCCTTTGGGCTTTTCATAGTTAAACGTGGCCATGTCAAATGTTTTCAAATAGTAAATTTTGAATAAAATGGGGACGTCTATTGACAGTTGCTAAGATGTTGCTAGGGAAGCCGTGCGATTTACTTTACAGCTGTGCGTTTTTTTTACAGTGCGTAATAGACGTCATTACATTGATACCGACTGTGTGTTATTGACTGATTACAGGGGGGGTCGTAGGTAAAATATATAACTTCATTCATCACCCAAAAGGAACAAACAAAATAAGATTTATTTTTTTTAATGAACAGAACCGAACAGAACAATATAAAAAATAATAAATAGCATAAAAACAATATCACCAAAATGCGAATTATATTTTAAACTGATCGAGAAGTATAAATGTCACCTTTGACATTTCGTTCATTTCGAAGAAATTTGAATTGTTTTATTCGCAATTTATTTCAATACGATCACGCAAAGAATGGTATAAGTATCTCGAACGTTAAGGGTAATACCGACATTGCTGTCGACCGGTAAACAACCCTTACCGCTCTTAATATTTAATATACTATAATTTTGACGTGTTTCGGGATTTTTTATAAAGCAACCGAAATAATAAATTTATTCAGTTTGGCTTTAACACACTGTATGTTAGTTCATGGTACAATTTCCACCAAATTTGATCTACTACCATAACTGTGCAATAGTCCGAGACCAGAATTTTAAAACACTGTATTCACTAATTATTTTTGTTATATTTAACATGTTCACAACGCCAGAAAGTGTACATTTATGGTATTCATAACCGTTTAAATTTTAACTTATATCCAATAAGTCATTGGATATTTATAAATAGATGAATAGAAAACAATTTTTTATTTTTAAATTTAGATCCATACTTCGTTAACGTAGGGAATAGGTCACATAGGTAATTTATTTATTATTCTTTTCTATCCATTTATCATTTCCCAAGTGTTTGGTACGAACTTCCGTGACACCCCATATTACTTATATTTCACTATTGTCTTTAAACAAACATCTTATTACCAGATATGTACACTATGAGTAATAATGAAAGAAATTATAATTTCCTCTATAACCACATATATTCCCTACTTACTCATTTAATATTATTTGACATCTGGCGCAAAATAGCTCCCGTTATATTCGGTGGTATTATCACATAATTGCACAGATGCTCTCTATTGCTATATTTTATTAACTCTATTAGATACGGTAAAGTGCGACGTAGTTAATTACATGTGATATGAAAATATCAGTAACAAGAAAATCACTTAAGATTATCTCGAGTAAAGGCAACAAAACCAATTACCTCCAAGAAAACGGTTTATATTGTATTTTCTGAACGTTTTAAACACTGAAACAACAGGTGTGCTATTTGGAAATGTTTATGCAGATTTCAAGTATTCACTTTATACTTATTCATAAACAGCGGATGGGGTATGGGGTATTCTATAGGTGAAAAATGTCATACTTGATATAAAGTTTTGGTTTGTTCTGGAACCCCATAAAATAAAATAATATTGAAGTTTTTCAAAACATGTCTCATTTTATAGCCAGTTTTATGAAAATCGTATGAATTTTGGCACTATAAATTCGAAAATAATGTATTAATCTAGTTAGTGAAGTTTACGATGTACCAAGTAACTGTCAACTTTTATAAATAATTTTCAAATTGTCATTCTTCAATAAATAATTGACAACAATGTTAACTATTCAAGATTTATAATTACCATTAAAAAAACAATACAGAATAATAATATAAGGAACACTGAGTAAACAAAAAACGTATCCAATATATCCTCACCCACTTTCGAAACATCTCTCTATTCTCTTTCTAAATTCTTTGTGAGTATTTCGCAGCAATTCTGGGGTAATTTGGTTAACGGTATCAATGATAGCTTGTTTCAAGTCTTCAATTTCATGGTTTAAATTATTTGCGTAAACTTTTTGTTTTAAGTAGCCCCATAAAAAAAATCGAAAATAGTTAAATCGGGGGATCGGGGCGGAAAACATATTGGTACATAACGTCCCATCCATCGCCCAGGAAAATATTTATCCAGCCATCCTCTAATTAGCAAAGTTGAATGTGACGATCATCCATCATGTTGAAAGTAAATTTCACGCCTTTGCTAATAGGGAATATTTTCTAATTTAGATATTAAGAGATTGCCCAGCGAATACAAACATACCTCCTGATTTGATGTATCTTCCAGAAAACACGGTCTGATTATTCGATCCAGTAAAACCGCACACCAAACATCAACTTTTTCAGCAAATTAACTATTACACTTAATCCCTTAGCTCGGGTTTTCACTAACCCAATATCGACAATTTTGGAAACGACTCCGTTTGTTGTAAGCGTTGCTTCATCAGTAAACAAAATATTATTGTGTAAGAATCGGTCATGTTTTTCACCAATCATCGCACAAAAGTCTAACCTTGTGTCATAATCATAATCTTGTGAGGTATAAATTAATGTCGGATGTTAATAATGGATGAATTTTGTTTTGCTTAAATATTTTCTGTCAGGGACTCTTGCAAAAACCCACCTCCACTGCTCTTTTTCGTAGACTCAACTTGAGTTTTTCCCTTAACGAATGCATAGCTACTGCACTAGCTGAATCATCCTCAACGTACGCCTTTTTCAATTTCTTTTGTCTTGTATATATCCTGTCTCATCAAACTTCTTTATTAATTTATTCAATCCACACTGCCTAAAGTCTATTTTCCACGGTGCAGTTGATGCTGCAACTCGAAAAAGTTGCATGCAACTTGACGTTTTTTTTCGTTGGGCGCGTCGGTCGCATGAATTAGAACTAGCTCTATTTTCGAGCAAAAAGTCGCTGCGACTTGGTAACTTTTCTGGCGGATTTGGTCGCACCAACCAAAAATCTCTATTAGCGCTCCGCTTTGACATTGCTGTCTCTGTCAATCAAGTTAGCAACACGTTACGTTTCCCCTATGCCTGGATGAGTCAAAGCAACAAACTATGCTGATTGTACTTTTTCTCACAGCGATTTGTCCCAGCAGCAAGTCGCTGCGATTTGACGCAACGTGGAAAGTAAACTTGATGAGTGCCTACATCTGGATATTTTTTGTGAAATTTCGCAATTGCATACTGGTATGAAACCCCAATACCATAACCTCAATAAGATATTCTCTTTTGTTGCTTTTGTTTATTTGGGCTTCAAGCACTTGTGCGTGACGCCTCAGTCGTCACGCCTTTTGAGCAAAAGGAACACGATTTTTTAGGATCCTCAAAACCACTTGTCATGTGCCAATGCCAATGAATTACCTGTGTTTTCTATTATAATGTTTTTGATAATATAATTTTGCATATTTAGATATTTTTAGTAAGGTTTAAATCGTAATCGGCACAATCTTAACCTTTAAATCGGTCAAACGTCAAATATTTAATGTCCGTGGCTTGAAGCTCATACTTTTCGGTATGTGCTCAAGGGGCAAGGGAAAGGTAAGATTAGGCGTCACGCCCAGTAATAAACGAACGAAATTCAGTCACTATGAGCTGCTACTAGCAGCCAAAAGTAAATAATCGAAAACACCTACTGTTGAATAGTTAATATTGATGTCAAAAATTTATTAAAATGACAATTTGGAAATTATTTATAAAAGTTGACAGTTACTTCGTACATCGTAAACGTCACTTAGTAGATCAATAATGGATCAATGGTAGGGATCGCTTTTTCACGTTAAAGAAGGGTATATTATGTAAAAAAAACTTTTCAACAAAGCCTGATGCAAAATAGTGAACACACTGCAGTTTATCTTTTTAATGTGTCAGCTGGCGCTTGCGCTTGCACCTCCATTTTTCCGTCTTTTAAAATCCTTTGGAACACTGTTATATAAATAGGTTAATTCATATTAATTTTAGGTAGATAATTTTGTGATAATGTAATAAACATTAAAAATGGAACTGTATACTATCATATTATTTACAATTATTTGAAAATACGAGGTCTGTATTTTTGTTGAACTTCTGGGAAACATTATATGAGTAAAAATGTTGTTCTTAGCGACACGGTCGGTCCCGTTGTATCCGAGAAGGAATATGTGCTCCCTCGAGAATGTGTTACGTTTTAATATTTGGAAAGAAAACAGTCTCGTCCACCGGGAGGACATTTAAAGGCTCTTCCTTTTGCAAACTACATTTGAACCACAGCGGGAATATTAAATTTGAATTTTATTTCACGTATAAGTGCAACGTTCCGGAAAGAAAGAATGGAAAGAGTTTATTTGAAGATCTTATTGGACCACAGAAAAAAAAATTAGATGTGAATATTCCGAAACAAGAAAAATTGTTGATATAGTTTTTTCTTCAAATCACATCGATAGCGGGAAAGTTTTCGACTAAATGAAGTTTTTTTTTTAAATTTCAAAATCAATATTAACAACTTTTTGTTATGTTTTGTTGGAATTTTCACATTCAAATATAAGTATAACAATACTTCATACAAAAATACCGCCGCTGTTTTCAAAAATCATCAATTGTTTAGATAGGGTAGACCGGGGATAAAAGTGCCAGGGGTAAAAAGTTCCGATCGTCGCTATTCAACACGGCAACCATGGAACAACTACGACACGCTGCACATCGTGTTCGTGAAATCAGTTAGTTTCCAGAGTGATTTAAGGAAAGGCGTACAAAGTGAGGTTTTTAATACTAAAAAGTAAGTAAACTGGACCATTTCATTTTTCTTCTTATTTGGTGGCTCTTATTGTTTTTCGGGGCGAAATAATTTTATACCGATAGCTTTATCATTGCACTTTACGACTACTATATCCATTTCCTATTTATTGAGGTATTTTTTTTTTACAAACACATTTATAAAAACTTGGTCAGTGGGGCAAAAAGTACCAAGCGTCATGGGGTAATAAATGCCGTATGGCACTTTTTGCCCCAGTTATGTTTACACTTTTTATTTTTATTTTTACAGAATGCGGAATTATTCCCGAAAAACCGAAAGAGGTAAAACCCCACTAGGGATTATGAAGCGAGCAGCTGAATCCGTGATTAACGGAGGAATTTCAAATTTCAGCAGCCAAAAATTATGAAATATGCAGAGTTGGTTTGAAAAGATTTATAGACCGATACAGAGCAGATTCTGAAACCGCCTCATTTGGCTACAAATCTAGTCGCCGAGTCTTCACAATGTCGCTAATATTTCGGGATGGATGACGAAAGTTGAATTTCTTTTGTTTATGAAACATTTTGTCAAGTACGTGAAGCCAACGAAAGCATCACCCGTTCTTCTGCTACTAGACAATCATGAATCACACTTGGATATACCTGTTTTAAATTTTGCTAAAGAAAATGGAGTGGTTATGTTATCATTTCCTCCTCATTGCTCCCATCGGCTTCAGCCCTTAGACGTGGGGGTATATGGCCCCTTTAAAAAATATCTGTCTTCTGCTCAAGACGCATGGATGAGAAACAACGCGGGTAAATCGATGACAATCTATGACATTCCTTCAATTGTTTCATATGCGTATCCTTTGGCATTGTGTCCCGTTAATATTATAAATGGGTTCAAGAAAACCGGAATTTTTCCTTTCGATCAGAACGTCTTTCCAGATGTAGATTTTAGTCCAAGCTATGTGACTGATCGACCCTGTCCTATTTATGATGATAGTCAAAAAGAGAACGCCGAACCACTTACCATCACTGAGCCGGTTACACCTCCTAAACAAAGAAGTAGTCCAGTTGCTGGACCGTCTAATGTTAATCCTCAAAGTTCTTATTCGACTTCTGAAGTTCCAGTCGCTTCTGAGGTTTCGGTCACTTCTGAAGTTTCAGTCACTCCCCTGACTCCATTTGAATTTAATATTTCCAAAGTATTTTCACCGCATTGCGTTAGACCACTTCCAAAGGCAGGTCCTAGGCAAACTACAAATAAAGGAAGAAAACGAAGACATACTGCTATTCTGACCGATACGCCCGAGAAGAGGGAACTTGAAAAAGAGCAAGCCGAAAGAGCGCAGAAGAAAATGAAAGTTGAAAAAGGAAAAGTTGAGCAAGTAAAAAGAAAGTGTTCACGAAGAGAAAACAGGTTAAGATACTGAAAGAAGTTTATGAATTGAGCAGTGAATCAGAGACAGACGATTGCTTTTGTCTTTACTGTTGTGAACCATTTTCTCAGAGTATGCCTTCTGAAGAATGGATACAATGCTTAGAGTGTAAAAAATGGGCTCACAGTAAATGTATCTCAGGTGAATCATTTTCTTTTGTTTGCTGAAACTGTAATAGTGATGATGAATAAATCCAATATGAAATGCACCTAGTCAGTTAGTTTTTGTATACGATTAAAGACCTAATAAAACATTTTTTGCTGAGATAATTCCTAAAATCATTTTCAAATTCTAATTGGTACTTTTTACCCCTAGGCTGGCACTATAAACCCCAAAGTTGGGGCAAAAAGTGCCAATTGCAACGTTACAAAAGTACATTAATAACAATTTTATATCAATTTTATATTGTATTTCCTTTCATTCATTGTGATTACTAATGTTCAGGTAATCAGGTACGTATTAAATCTGACCCTAATATAATACAATAGACCAGTAAAAAAATAAAAACTAAAAAGTGGCACTTTTATCCCCGGTCCACCCTACTATTTTCGACATCTTACGCAGTTTTTCAAAACAAGGACTGTGAAGATGGCGATCCTGCAAAGTACTACTGTAATCCTAATGGACGATACCTTATATCTTACTTTAATGATGAGATTCAAGTGAATGTAAAAATAGACTGACTACACTGAGAGAGGGCTCAGGATGTGGAGTTTACTCGAGAGCACTAAGCCTAAAGATTAAGTGGGGAATGGGAAACAATACCAGCGTGGTTCAAACAGAACTGGCTGGTATCTCAATTGCCACAAAAGAACTAACCAGAAGAGGAATTTCTGGCAAAAACATAATAATCTGCACTGATAGTAGACAAGCCCTATTAGCCTTGAACAAACAACGTGTTATATCGAGGCTAGTACTAGAGTGCCACCAAGATTTAGCTGACGCCTCGGCAGATAACAATATTATTCTGAGGTGGGTTAAAGGGCACGACAGGAGTAAAGGAAATCGCATTGCTGATTCTTTAGCCAGGATAGCCGCTGGACTGAAAATTCTAGGACCCAGTGACACCTACGGCCTAACGACTTCGACAATTGCGGAACTAGCCAAACGTTACACCCATGCTCAATCCCTCAAGAGATGGGATGGAATCAAAGGATGCAGTATTGCTAGGATAACTGTGGGCGACCCTGGGAAGCTGGCGCCGAAGAAATATTTGGCGATGACCAGGAAAAAGCTACGTTTAACAGTAGGATTTCTGACTGGTCACTGTCAACTAAGGAAACACCTCCATACTATGGGGCTAGTGGACACACGTCTATGCAGGATGTGTGAACAGGAAGATGAAACTGTCAGGCGTGTCTTATGCGATTGTCCGGAGTTATCGTCAATAAGAGAGTGTGTGTTCGGTGAGTCTTAGCCTACACCTGCCGATATAAAGGAGATGTCTCTTAGTGACCTGTCCACCTTCCTGAGAAGGGCAGGATGGACAATGACCTAGGAGGACAACTCCTCGGGAGGATGTACAATGGGTCACATGTGGCCTAAGTGATGTGAGCCTACACACTCACCCTCCCTACTCTACAGATACAGATACAGACACTGAGAGTTTTGGCTGAAGTTCTAACAGGACACTACTATTTGAATGAGCTCATCATAAAGCTCAAACTAATAAAGCAAGAAGAATGTAGTTTCTGTGGAATGGAAGAAGAAACCTTGCAGCGAGTAGAAACGGTACAAAATTTCGGTATCCGTTGGATAGGTTACTTGAAACAGGATCAACTCGATTCCGAAACGAAACATGGTATTAGAAAGTTATTATGCCGGCTTTTAGAAAAAAAAATTATTATGCCGATTTACAAAAGGACGAATTGCTTACCACTCTACAATCAAAACTAAATGATGCTGACCATCGCCGAATGATAAAATGGCAAAAAAATTTCAAGGGTAAATTGCGTTAATACAATTGACAAATAAACCACACCAAAATATACAGATTGCGAAAAGTCTATTCGCGACATACGATTTACACAAGTACGACAAAAAAAACTACTTGAAAGAGAGAGAAGAATGATAATTGTGCTCAGTCAGCGATGGACTAGTGTTCATTGACCCCTATTTCAACCGCTGTCGCCAAATGTACTTGTCTGTGAACAATGTTAAATAATCAACAATAATTGTTAAATCGAAAGCAGTGCTCGGTTCGATTTTGTGCAGATTGTAATTTGTACAAATTTTTTCTTGAACCATATTATTTTACTCCCATTTTTTTGGATCTCACCTATTTTTCAAAAGTCAATAATATTACCAATTTCGATTTTCTCCCACTCAATACCACCAAACATCCTAAACTGACAAAGCTGCTTTCATATCAGATTGGTAGCTGAAACTGAACACACGCCCAACGCTGACTGTGCACAATTATTCTTCTCTCTCTTTCAAGTAGCTTTTCTCATATTTTCCTTGTCTTACTTGTGTAAATCGTATGTCTCGGATAGACTTCTCGCAATCTGTATATACAATAATATAAAATTTTGTGCTTTCAAGTTTTATTGAAATTCATAATAGAATACTCGAACACTTGTTTAGAGACATCGTCCGAAGGATGTATAAAGTCCTTTTCTGGTAAGTGATGATCGAAACTCTCTTCCAACCCAGGCTCTGATTCAATAAAACCACCTTGGTGCCCTTCCAAGTAAGTCTGTCTTTCCATTATAATCCAGACCAAACACATTTTTTTGGGAACTTCGACGTTACACGGTAAGAGGTGTTGAACCCACTTGGCTGCTCAAGAAAATTTTCACTTGAGATCCCTTCGATCCCTTCACACATAAATCAAGAGTGTACATTTCCCGCTGAAATACTGTTCATATTCATGTTGGTCTACGACCATATACACCTGTACCATAATGTTAGGGTATCTTCAAACCATCTAGGTGGAGTAAGTTTTAAAACCTCATGGGTGCTACGTCACAGATGTGCAAATGACCAAAATAGGTACAACGTGGCAAAATCGCATGTATATAAATAGCAGTAAAGTTAACTCAACAACTCAACTTCAAATGACGATGTTTTTAACTTTACTGCTATACATGCGGTTTTGTCGCGTTGTACCCATTTTGGGTCAATCGCACATCTGTTACGTAGCACCCATGGGGTTTTAAACTAACTCTAACAATAGACATCTACTTTCAGAAGTTCCTCCTTACAGTGGACATAATCATCTATATTAATAAATTAGGATGATACAGGGTGGGGCACTATGAACGAACTATTCTCTGGCGACTTAACGGCAAATAAAATTAGAAAAAATAAGACGTAGAATTAAGTATATTACTTAGGACCATAATTTAAAAATATATTGGAATATACAGGGTGCTCCAAAAAAGCGTGCCGTATCAAAGTTAGGTATTTTATCACATTTTTGAATTGTACTATTAAAAATGATGTAAGTTTATCAACATTTTCCTATACCTATCTAGTTCAGTTTCCAGGATAAATCGATTTTACATAATTTGTAGACCCTCCGAAAAAATACAATAACTTCAAAATAAAAACGAATAACCACATTTGCTTTACACCATCTCGCTAGAAGCTTTTAAAATTCCGTTTCCAATATTTACTGGTATTCTATCATATACAGGGTGTTTTTAATATGGCAGTATAACACTAACCATTTAATACATTAATTTCTGGCTTAATTTAAATGGAACACCCTGTATCTGTTGGGTCTGTTAAACGTGGGAATTTATTACCTTTCAGTTGGTATTAGGGTTGCCTTTATCTAACTCTGATAGTTTTAGAGAAATTTTAAATTTGTTTTTTAATATTCAATTATTTGCTGACATCTAGTTACCTACGACATGATATCCGATGCAAAGTTTTTAAAAATTTCAAATTTGTTATTTTGACAGTAAGTGCTTTGTTGTATGATTTATTATTGATAAATTAAAGGTCTCTTAAATCAGAATTTTATTAAGGGTAAGTACAATATTTTTGGGCATACAGATACAATAAGCTTTAAAATTATAAAAAAATAACTAGGTACAAAAAATTCAAAGAAGGTGCTCAAAGTGACGCCCATCTTGTTGGATACAAATTTGATTCTTTTTTTAAAATAATTTATTGTTCACTTTCTTTAACATTTCTGGTGTTACTGTTTGAAACGCTCTCCTTATCCTATCCTTCATGTTCTTAGGAGTGGTTGGCTCTGTATTGTAGACAATACTTTTTATGTAAACCAAAAGAAAATAGTCTAATGGCGTCAAGCATGGGAACCTTGGCGGCCAAAGATAAGGACCCCCTCGCCCAATCCATTTTTGTGGAAAATTATTGTTCAGGTAACGCCGGACAATTATACTGTGATCAACAGACGCACCATCTAACTGCAGCCACATTTTTTGTCCTGTAGCTAGTGGAACGTCATCTAAAAGTTCGGGTAGTTTGTTACGTAAAAATTTACAAAATTTTCTTCCAGTTAGCGTTAAGCTTTTTTACTAATCTTATTGGAAAGTTGATGATTGAGTACCCTTAATAAAATTACGATTTGAAAGATCTTCAATTTATCGATAATAAATCATACAACAAAGCACTTACTGTCAAAATAATTTTTTTAAATCTTTCCATCGGAGTATCATGTCATGGGTAACTAGATATCAGCAAATAATTGAGTATTAAAAAACAAATTTAAAATTTCTCGAGAACTATCAGAGTTAGATATAGGCAACACTAATACCAACTGAAAGGTAATAAATTCCCACGTTTAACAGACCAACAGATAATGGGTGTTCCATTTAAATTAAACCAGAAATTTATGTATTTAATGGTTAGTGTTGTACTGTCATATTAAAAACACCCTGTATATGATAGTACACCAGTAAATATTGGAAACAAAATATTAAAGGCTTCTAGTGAGATGGTGTAAAGCAAATGTGGTTATTCGTTTTTATTTTGAAGTTATTGTATTTTTTCGGAGGGTCTACAAATTATGTAAAATCGAGTTATCCTGGAAACTGAACTAGATAGGTATAGGGAAATGTTAATGAACTATTTTTAATAGTACAATTCAAAAATGTGATAAAATACAGGGTGTTCCATTTAAAGGAACCTAACTTCGATACGGCACGCTTTTTTGGAGCCTCCTGTATATTCCAAAATATTTTTAAATTATAGTCCTAAGCAATCTACTTATTTCTACGTCTTATTTTTTCTAATTATATTTGCCGTTAAGACGCCAGAGAATAGTGCGTTCATAGTTCCCCACCCTGTATAATGTCTGTTAGAATACTTTCCATGAATTCACTATGTATACAAATTTTTATGGTTTTTATCGTATATGTCGATGATTTTGTGGAAATTTTCACCTTCAGACCCCTTAATACTCTCTACTTTTGTTCATTGGAAAAAAATGTTCAATGTCACACGGTTTTATTGTATATGATGAGGGTGAATGAAAATAAAAAACCTTCAAGATGTTTTTATCACATAGATATTCCAACGTGTTTAATACTTGGAAAATTGGGAAAATATAAGAAGAAAACTTGAAAATATATAACGGCAACAAGAAAGGAGATTTTGCGGTCATAATAAAATAACATTTTTATGGCTCAGACAGTTTTAAAATACGTTTTTTTATTTTTGTTGGTTGGAAAAACAAGACAATAACTTCTCTCTTTTCTCTTGTGGTTAATATTGTATTATATTTAATTGTATGTATTCATTCAACATAAAATGCTTTATATAACATTCTGAAACAAGTTTGAGAATTTCAGAATTGAAAGCAAACAATTGTATGTAGAGAAAGTACAAATATTGTAGCAAAATTGGCCAAAATATGTATTGTATACCCTGACAGTCAAATGAATTAGGGTAATTCCAGAATCCGTCACATTCTGTTCCTGAACGGTGGTTTTAGCATAAATTTTCAGTGAATGTGGGTGGTTATAGTTCAATTAGACCTCACCCTTTACCAAATGAATTAAATGAAGATACACGGTCCCTGGAAGACCATTAAATACACTGGCTAGCAAAATTTTATCACCAGTAAGGTGATCACCTATTCTCGTCAGGGAATTATGTAAGTTTTTATTGATTTCACTCAAACTTTTATGTTAGCTACTATTCTTTTATGCTTTTGAAACTGGGGAGTAGAAACAGGCAGTAGTAAAAAAGTACTTAAGAAGAGATAGAGATAAAATCGGGGATACAAATATTAAAAGAGACCTAGAAATACAACTTATACTAGAATTTATAGAATACAGAGCATTGGAATATTGCGAACATTTACAGGGACCTAATGGAAATCACAAAATGAGAAAACAGTATATAAGAAACAAGACTATAATAGAAGAAAACCAAAATAAACATAAACGAAAAAAATGCAGATGAAATAACAGAGAAAGAAAAATTTATGACACTTGGAAAGACAAATTTTCAATAATTAATATGTTCAGTAAGCCCCAGAATTCTTGCTTGAAATTGGTATTTTCGATAAAAAAGAGGAAAATTAAAACCCCTTTCAAAATTAAATTCAAAGACTATGGCTCGTGGTGACGGTTCGGCGATGACAAATCCATAAGTTTTGCTTCAGAAGGTGAAAAAAAAAAATAAAATTATACCAATCCTGGAGTGTGTTTAAATTTAGATACAGAAGAAGAAGAATCTGATGAACCGGAATTTCTCATGTGTTTGTGGCTGAAGAAACAGACATGCTGTATTCTTCCCTAGTATTAGTAACTGAGTTAGGTTTTTTGCATTCCGAAATAAAATTATTCATATGAATCGAAAATATTTTCAACCTCTCTCATTTAGCTAAATAGCATTTGTTTGATGGTACTACGCTTTTTATTCATATTTTCAATACCAAAATAAGTTAAGTGACATCAAAACAAACCAAGAAATTCAAGTTTTGGTAGAAAATATCAGAATATCCAACTTTTCAAAGCGTCAAATGTCACAACATTGGTTAACTTTGAAGCCAAAATAGTAAATAATCAAAAATTAAAACCAATTGTCTGGTGGAGATATGTAAACGACATTTTTGCAATATGGCCTTATGACTGAATGTTTGAGTATGATTATCTCTGAATGATTTCTTAACGTATATATAAATGAAGGAGAAAAATCTATAAAATTTGAAATTGAAATTGAAAATAACAATTTTTTGTCATTTTTAGATGTTCTTATCAATAAAACACCTACAGGGTATGAAACAAGTGTTTATCGTAAGCCAACACACACTAATAGGTATTTGAATTTTGAATCAAATCATGCTATAAGCGTTAAAAAAGGGGTAGTAAAATCTTTATACGATAGGGCTAGAATCATTTGTTCTAATGATAATCATTTCACATAGGAGAAAACTCTACTAAAAAATGTTTTATATGCCAATAATTACCCGGCAGAATTTGTAAATAAAGAAATTAAGAATATAGAGAAGGGCTCATTGTTAATACCCCATAATAATAACAATAATATTAATAATTCAGCTAACATAATTTTTAAAAACTTGACGATACCGTATGTTAGGGGTTTATCAGGAAGAATTGAGAAAATTGGTAGTCAATTCAATATTCGAACTAGCTTCAAATCTAACTATACGTTGAGATCTATACTAACAAAAACAAAACCAAAAAATGAAGAACAATCTTCAAAAAATTGCATATTATATCAGATATCTTGTGAATACGACTAATTCTATTTAGGTGAAACATCTAGACCATTGAAAGTCCGGATAAGTGAACATAAAAAATATATCAAAGATAGGGAGTTCTTCAAGTCAGGTATTTGTAAACATGCTTGAGAAGAGGGTCATGAAATTCAATGGGATTCGACAAAAATAATATTGGAAGAGCCCGATAATAAAAGACGAAAAATCAAAGAAAGTGCTTTAATACAACTAAATGCAGATAAATGTGTAGATAGTATTTCAGCAGAAATTAGTCAAATTTGCTTACCAATGTTAGAAAGGGAAATTTCCAATAATCAATTAAAAAAATCACCAAACTGAGTCATACATATTTAAAAAAAAATCATACACAAAAAAGTAACAACAAACGCGTTTTATTAACAACATTTCCAAAATAGGCCAAAAAAAGCGCTATCCCAATAAAAACCGTTCCTGGAACGTGCACTTCACTGGATTCCATTTCTAGTAGACTATCATATCTTTGGAATGTCATAAAATGAAATATTTATTTCACATTTTACCAGAGATGTGATCTACTATGAATGGACCTTAATAAAATTTGACAATAAAGTTTTGTAGTCTTGAACTTCAAAATATTATTGATTGCCTAGTTGTCATATTTTTTTTCGTTGTGTCAGATAGGGGATAGGAATACACTGTGGAACCGACAACCAGTTATTCTCGGTATAAATCTAGGTATAAAACATCTAAGCAATAACTTTACCCACTTTTATACTGGAATCTGCCCTTAAACGCTTGTTAACAACACACTGTATATTTATTTTTGATTTTCTCCAACTTTACATATGAATATTCATGAGCTTGGCAAAAAGTGCTCTTTTCTCTCAAACGATAAACCTTTTGCAATGTAACCGATGCAATTTCCGTAGTTCGACCGTAGTTTTCAGAAAATTTACATGAAATTTCAATTAATCATATTTCTGCAACTTCAACAACTTCCATTCGCTCTACCGAATCAATTGCCGATTTTTTAATCGTCTACCCACTTTATATTTTAATGAAAAAAGAATGACTACCGCCCGTTAATGACTTTTTGAATTGATGAATATTTTAAATATTAGTTGTTAATATCTCGTCATTTTCGGCAGTATTCCCGAGCGTTTGATCGCAGCATTTGATCACAGATCAAAGATATACGTTTTGCTGCTCCATATCAGTTTTTTAAAAACCGTTTCCAAATTCAAAATCGGACTATTTACAACGCATCCAGACAGACTGTACAATATTGCATCAAAAAACTGCAAGGGCAATTGCAACAAGAGTAATTTTTCCATGGTACCTGCTCTTTGCGCACATAAAATAAAAACAATGGACTTGTTTGTTACTAAGTTTTAACCATGGAGCTACTATTAAGAGGAGATGACACAGTCGACTATCTTATAATAGGAAAGTGGTATCACATGAGTGACATTGTGATGTGAGCAATATGGCGTCGTCGGCAGAGCCGGACTATTTAAATTTTCAATCAATAAACATATATTCACTAGTGAAATTGATAATATAGAAACACTGTAGGTATTTAGTTGGCTGCCAAGAACCTCTTTTTACAAATATCAACAACATATCTCTTATTGATGGAGTTCTAAGAAATCTACAAACATTAAATATAATATGAAATTGAATAAAACTTATTGGAACACAAAGAAATATATTCCAGTACAGTCCTTTCGATTGTTTACTAACCTATAATATGTTGTTCCTTATGATTTTTTCGTATTTACACTGTCTCTACTTGTACAACTTCGTGAAGCACAAGAAACCATTATTGTTCAATTATTAAAATAGAAAAAAACGACACTAACAAAAAGAAAATCCAAAAATACCCAATTCACATCCACAAAACAATACTAATGTCAAGTTGACAGAGAAGTGGAAGTAAAATGGCGAAACCGATACCACTTTTATGATAGGCGTAGCGACTCCTCTCAATACTAGCTCCATGGTTTTAACCTACGACTCAAAAACGCCGAAGATGAAATTACGAATTTTCCAGTCTTTATAAATCTTCCTCGCTCCTATTTATCCAACCACTGCGATGAAAAATGCGTTGTATTTGTATTGTAAGCTTTCCTCTTATTGATAAAAAAATACGTTGTTTTGTTTTGTAAATGCTCGTAACAATCTCGTGAGCAGCATTTGAGAGTCGAAAATATATCAGACTCATACCACGTTTTCTACTAGGATTTTTCACACAAAAATTTACCTATTGCTTGGTAACCGCCGACCAGGAAATAGTCCAGGAGGAATCGGCGCATGAGTACCGAAAACTATTCCACCTCAATTTTTTCATGCGATCCTCTTCAAATTGCTCTACTATAGTATATTAAGTATCAAGAACGGTAAGGGTTGTTAACCGGTCGACAGCAATTCTGCTGGAGACCGGTATTACCCTTAACGTTCGAGATGCTTATACCATTTTTGCGCGATCGTATTGAAATAAATCTTGAATAAAATAATTTGAATTTCTTTGAAATGAACGTTCTGTTCGTTTCTGTTTATTAAAAAAATATAAATGTTCTTATTTTTTTGTTCCATTCGTGTAATGAATACAGTAATGTATTATTTAGGACCACTTTTAAATGTATGTAGGGCTAAGACGTCGTTAAGTAATTTACTTACCGACGTCTGAACGGTAAGTAAATCACTTACCGACGTGCTAGACTTAGAAACCAGTAAACACAACCTACCTACCGTCCTGACAACTGATGCTGTAAATAAACAAAAAAGATCGATCGCGCAAAAATGATATAAATGCATGTTGCCATGGGGCACCCCGGGGCCATATTGTTTAAATCGAAATTGTTTAAACAATTGCAAGGAATTGTTATTTCTCAACCCGACAATTTTCTTTATATTCTTCAGTGAAATACCAATGAAAAAGGTCGTATGTCTACATATTTTTCATGGGTCGAAAGTACCCAATTTGAGATTTTTCGAACCTTCATATCTTTGAAAATGTTAACTTTATCGTGAAAAGTCATACGACCTTTTTTATTGGTATTTCAATGAAGAGTATAAAAAATTGTCCGGTTGAAAAATAACAATTCCTTGCAATTGTTTAAACAATATGGCACCGGGTTGCCCCATGGCAACATGCATTAATATCATTAGTGGGGCAATTTGAAGAGGATCGCATAAATAAATTGAGGTGGAATAGTTTTCAGTACTCATGCGCTGATTCCTCCTGGACTAAAATCGTCGTGCATATTCTCTTCGAGCAGCTTTTCCATCACCATCACAAATCCATAGACATACAACATATATACATAGTCACTACTATCAAACTTATGTTGCTTTTTAAGTTAGAAAGAGTTAATCAACGAATACGAAGAGAATACAAAAAAATCTGTAAAGTCATCTACTAAATTTGTGATATTGAACTGAAGTCTATTATTCAGTAAATACAGACTGCTTTGTGCCTATAATGCATCAGCAGAGTCGGGAAATGATCATCTCTAGCTAAAAAGTTAATAAAACGTGGATTTCTAGTTTGTCGCTTTTTTTTAGGTATGTTCAACCCTTCAAATATAGATTTGCTGCAACATTTTGTTGAAAATATATTTACGAGGCATTTTCCATAGTGTGTAACATGCTGTTTAGCTGTTACGTTTTCGTCTTGAAACTATTTTAATTTTTGTGGCTCATTAGTCACTTACTCCCAAATTTCTACTAAATTTTTAAACATGCCGTTTCCTTGTCGCATTAGTCACTCCAAAATTATACATTAATTTTTATCAATTCCCTTTTCATTTTTTTCTGCCGATGTTCGAAATTTCAATTTTCGAGTGGAATTTTTTCTTTCCTCTAACTGTCACCACACCTTAAAGGCAACAAATTTTATTTATATTTTATTTCGTTTTTTGGTGAACAATTTTTAATTGTCTGGACAAGCTTTACCTCATAAGGACAAGTTGAAGTTTAAGGCAAGATTCAGCCACCTTCCTTCCCGTTCCCGATCCGTGCACGACATTACCGCCACTGCCGCCATCGCGCTAAGAGCTGCAAACATCCTCAGTCCTCTATGATAAGTTCCTTCGTCTCATCTGTAGCGTGTGTTAGATTTGGATTTGACATGCTAATTATTAGAATTTGGTATCCTCCCCATTTGATTTTTGAAATATTCATATTATGTAGAATTTCAAATATTTCAATAAATAATTATTATTTTCATTCTTTGTATTGATTATTCAATAATCATTGAATTGGATAAACGTGTTCAGGAATAAGTGGATTTATTTTATAATTTTTTTTGCAACTGAACGTTAATTTTTACAAGGTGTTTCCAGCATTCCACCTTTTGTTTGTAGTTTCACTTGCTTCGTTTCGATTAAAAAAAGCTGGTGGCGTCCAATTTAATATGTATTGTACTCTCCATCCCAGTGATAGAGTATAAAATAGTTCAATTGGTACCGAATTCCACTCCTTGAGGTGGACTGCTCTAGCCTGGGACTCTTTAGGTTACAAGTGATCTAGAACAGGTATTTTCAGTGATAAAAATTATAGGAAAATCATGGGTTACTATGGTTAATTTTTTTATAAGTTTAACTGGTTTAGATAATCAAAGTAGTAATATTTATCATATAAGCTTACTTATACCATTGATCACCTTCCAAATCCTTGTACAATTAACAATAAACTGCATCGAATTTTCATTCTAACCTTGTTTTATAAAATATTTATTTTGATATTTATAACCTGTATGGGTTCAAAACCGCAAAATTATATTCCAGTTTATTGATGGCAATGGCGAACAAAACAATAATTTTACAAGCATATGGCATCTTGAACATTCTCCAAGTAACACACTAACAACTGTGTTGAGTAAACAAAGCGGGTATTTCAATTCGCAAAGCCTTGTAGGAAATTTCGAATTTCATAATAAGACTTCTAGTTTTGTTCTCCGCAAGGAATTGGCTTGTAGTTCTGATATTCTCAAAAGCTAACTGGAAAGTTTAACTCCAGAATTCTCTGGTGTTTATAGTGTACGATTCGAAATTGCTTGTAATGCAAATTTAGCTACGAATAGTTAGTCGGTCTTACTGAATTTCGGTTCACGTCAAAACTTTTCCTATAAAATTAACTTTGCATAAAATTCAACTGTAACATCTTGCCATTAGATATACACAGTGAAACACTGAAAATAATACAAACCAATTTGAGCACTCATGCTTTCGGAAGCAGAGTGAGTTCTAAGAATGGAACGCCCCAATTATCTCGCCAAATTCGAAAAGGCTATGATATTAATAATGACCAGCTTCTCTTTCTCACTGAAAATACTTTAGAAGTTTCAAAATGCTCATGTTTTTTCGTGTGTTTATGCATATTTTTGTATTATTTAAATGTATATAACAATAAAATTAATTGAATAGATGAGGCTTTTACTTGATGTAGATCCATAGTGAGTTATGAAATCAAACAATTTTATTCTGTTAAATCTACATTGTATTTAAACATAAAGTGACGCGTTTCGCTAACACAGTAGCTTGAATAAAATTAATATTCACTTTTCATAAATAATAATTGACCGTAAACAACAAAGTACAGACCTGACGAGAACTGTCAGTGAGACATTAGAAAAAGACGTAAGACAGATTGCCGCTACGAAAAGAACGCCTTCATCGTATTTTGAATGCCCGATTGATAGGCTGCGCTTACGCTTAATCTAAACATTAACCAATCAAATTTTAAGTCAAAGATTAGGGTTGACGTTTTCAATACATTTGAACGGCTCATTATTGTGATATTTTGATTAGGATTAATCACAGACCTGCCTTTTTTCCATTTCTTCCAACGTAATGTGTTAGAAGGACATTAACAATCGATGACGCACACCAAAAAGGCTATTGAATGAACTATACAAGAGTTTTGTGATGCGACCGATATTATGGTGGTATTAACATTGTTGTCAGATATCTCCTTCTTCCGTAATGATTATGAACTTTGTTATTTAATTAGGATCACTCTGTATAATTTTGCCTCAACAATTTGAAGGTGCAGCGAAAAAAAGATATCCATGATCTGTGAACGGAGTACTCTCACTGTTTAAAATATTTATTTTAACGGGAAAATATAACAAGGCTAAAAGCATTTTCGAAAGTTCAGGCAGCACTATCATTTTTACTATCTGGATCGTGGCGACGGCGTTGGGAAAGTTGATCGAGCCTCGAGAGAATTTCTCGCTATACTTTTCTCGGAAACTATTCAAGATAAATTGACAAATTCAACTTTGACGGTTTGTTACCCCGTTGTTTTTCAGGCAATCTTGAAGGTTCCTTTTTTATATTGGAGCTTTTTTAGTATCTATCAAAGTAGGAAATAATATACAGAGCATTTCAATAAAAACTATCCACCCTACATAATCTTGATGGTGTCACTTTTGTAAAAAAAAATAAAAAACACGTAAAAAATAATTTGTTGGTTATTTGTTGACATTCTTGAATAATTCGCTGACGTAGAATAAATTTCGGTTTTCGGATAACCACATGAAAAAGTATAGGTAGGGTAATTCCAACATTGGGCCTTGTCTATCTATCCACCGAGCAGAAAATGATTCGTTTAAAATCCGTCTTACATCGAGAGCGTAATGTGGAGATGCCTTATCTTGTTGAAACGCTAGCGAGTCTCCCGACCTTGGAATGCGAGAATCGATCAATTTGTTATAATGTAACAAATGAGGATGCAGAATTTATATTTCGTACACGTTATTTGTGAATTCAAAGGAACAATTATATGTAATGTCATAATAATAGTATCGTTTTTCATATTTGTTTTTTAATGATATTGTTAATGATGGTCTTTTGATTTTAATGTCGGCTATAATCAATATTTTTTTACTGAAAGAACCACGTCAACCATAAAAGAAGGTTATTGGCATCGGCACAATCTTAATCTAAGTTTACCAGACGATTAAGCACTATATTGATTTGTACAGATTAGTCAATTTTAAGAACTTAATCACTTTATCACTGTTGTCATAGTCCAACGCACTTTTGATTTCATGTGGAAGTTTACTTTGTAGTCGCTGCAGATCGTAGAGGATTGGGTTAATACGTTGGAGTTTATTGTCTTCAAGGTTTTCCAATCTTTTTGCCATATTTGTGTCGAATATTGTTTAATACAGCTTTTAATGTCGTAATGTGGAATCTCAGGGTTTTCATTATCTATTCTGTTGATACTGCAGGCATCTTTAGCTTCCCAGTCAGCTTTCTCATTACCTTTTATACCAACGTGGGATGGAGTCCACACGAACTCGACTAGTTTTTTCATATTGTGAAGTGCCTCAAGGTCGGTTTTAATTTGACATTACATCGGGTGGTTTGGGAATACCCTCAATATTCCCTGTATTGCACCTAAGGAATCAGTGAAAATGACTGCCTTTGATTTGCACTGGTGTAATATATGCTGCAGGGCTTTAGAGATTGTGAACAATTCTGCCGAATATATGGAATACTCGGGAAGAAACTTCTGGTCGCAGCGCCATAAACGCTAAGATCCGGACGTAGTGTTGCGTTGATTGTTTTGTAGCCATTCAGGCTCGCTACCAGCGATTCCACAACGTTTCTCATGTAGATGATCAAATTGCCACACTTCCTCAGTCTGTTGACGATCGCAGAAACAGCGTGGCCATCTACAGCGTGAGTTATTGTGGATGTCTATTTGAGAAGCTAGAATTCATAAAAAAATTCAAATGAATGTTGATATCTAGGTTATTATAATGCTTTATAATAAAAATGCTCAGAATTTTTTCAACTCTCACTTCATAACAAAAAATAAGGTAAACAGACAAATTATTTTTTCCACATTTAGTTAGAAACGTACTTGGAAATGGAAAAAATAAAGCCAGTGGAAATTATGTGCTATGAAAACTTGTTAACATTAATTTTATAACTGAATAAAAAACAAATATTCACTTAGTTCTAATAAAAATTCACTTTTCGAAAAATATCCAACACAAATAAAATTCCAATGTATATCAAAAATGCATTGGGTATATCAATATTTATTTTGAAATATGTTTTTCCTTTCTGAACCTACAGTGTTTTCTACTGTCAAAATACTATAGCAGCTGCATTTTTTCTACTGACAGAAAAGTTACCTGCAATTATCTTGACAAATTTCACCTGTGACTGTAGTTTTTTTAAGTGCGTTGATCATCCCCAAGGGAATGCCTACCAACCAAACCCACCTCAAACTCGCCGTTACTCCCGCCTCGGAATCACTACCCTAGCAAGACGGTCCCTCACACACTCTCCGTCATCTTCTCCCTTCTATCACTCCTACCTCTTACATGTCATATCGAGTCCTTCTCTTTCCTCAATCATGCTCTCCACTATGCCACTCATCTCCATCCATTCGTGTCTTCGTATAGTTGACCGGACCCCCTCTCACCCCTCAACATTATCACCACCATGTTTTCCCAATACACCGCCTCCCCTATCCTATTTTCCAACTCACTCAGAACTTCCTCGCTCTTCCAGCATCTGAACACCTGTCCCACATGATCCTCCACTTCACTCCTCTTCGCTTGGTGATGTGTTCAAAAAAAAAGTTCGTTGCTCATAGCAAATTTTGATAAGATGGTTCTGATATTTATTCAAAATGCCATTATGTTATTTTTTGTTAGAAAACGTCAAATTAGTTCAGTTCCAAGAGAAAGGGTTTCTGAAGAGTTGGTAGACAATTCATTGCAGATATTGAAAAGACAGTAACAGAGAATATATCTCCGAATAAGTGTGTCTCCAAAGCTTCCTGATGGCGACAGTATTCGCAGTTTTTATTGATAGGAGATTATGAGCTTGAAAAGTATACTCCAGCTGAAGTATATGGAAGATTATGCGTACGATATGGAAAAAGAAACGGAGAAGATTGCAATAGTCAAGTATCAAGATCATATGAAACACCATAACGCAGATGCTTCAGAAAGAGTTTGTACTGTCAATAATTTAATATAAAATTAGAACCATTTAAAGACGACATTATTTTTGAATCATCCCTTTGGCAAAGGAATGCAAACGGAAACTCCTAGATAACCAAGAGAAATTAAAAGTGAGCTAACAAGTTTACAATGCAAAAGGAATTGGGAATGATAAAGATTTATGCAAGCGGCCTACAGGAAAACAAATTCCACTTATTCTCTTTTGAACTGATCTAGAGAGTTAACGAAGCAGTAATCTGCAAAATACATTGCAAATGGTTGGTAAGAAACAACACTAACAAAAATCTTGGTCCCACTCCATTTAACTCGATTGGTTACTAATATGGAGATACCTCTACAATTCTTTAAAAAATCAGTCAGTAAAAAATCATCATCTTTCTTCGGTCCAAAATTTTTTAATACAAGCCCGATTCACCTCAGACAAATGAAAATATTGAAGAAACTCCAAATTGAATTGAAAAATGATCTAATAACTAACCAAAATATAGTATATTACGTAACGTGTGCGGAAAGTGACATTGTTCACACGAGTGAGACAATCCCACGAGTGTGAAAAATCACTTTCGCA
>CAJUYI010000497.1:0-90629 GCA_910591695.1 Galerucella pusilla
ATTAACATGTTGCCTCTTTGTGAAAAAATAATAGAATTATACATAAATGAACTTCTTCTAGAACATATTAACAATAACAATATTTTAATTGAAAATCAGTCTGGTTTTAGAGAGAAACATTGTTGTGAGTCTGCATTACAACTGATTGTCTCAAAGTGGAAGGAATCTATAGATTCAAAAAAAGTCATTTGTACTGTTTTTCTTGATTTTAAAAGAGCGTTTGAGACAATAAACAGGGACTTGTTAATCAAAAAACTGAAAAAATATGGTATACTTGGAAATGCACAAGAATGGTTAAGCAGTTACTTGAAAAATCGTTACCAACGAGTAAAAGTGAATTATTTTCAGTCCAGTGAACTTCTTGTGAAGTATGGAGTCCCTCAAGGAACAGTATTGGGGCCTCTTCTTTTCATTTTATATATCAATGATATTGTTAACTTCTGTGATATTCCATTAGTTTTATATTTATTTGCTGATGACACTACAATTTCAGTAGAGGGTGAAAATGTGGAAGAGACAATGAATAAAATGCAAAATATTATTAAATTGTTGGAATCGTGGCTCATTGATAATGATTTGTATGTAAACACAAATAAAACAGTGGTGATGTTGTTTAACAACAATAAACGTAATGTTGCATGCGATATTAAGTTGTTCGGTCAGTCCTTAAAACTTGTTACTGAATGTAAATACTTAGGTGTTATTATCGATAAGGATTTGAATTTTAAAAAACATGGTCAGTATGTTCATAGGAAATTTGGTAAAAAAATCAATTATTTCAGGAGAATAAGTTCAAATCTATCTATAATGACAAGAGTAACATTATATAAAACCATAATTGCACCACATTTTGAGTATTGTCCAACAATTTTATATTATTTGAGCCAGTCTGAGAAGTCTAAATTACACATTTTACAAAATAAAGCAATGAGGGTTATTTTAAGAGTAAATAGGTACACTGGTATTAAAGATATGCTTGACCGTTTAGGATTTATGAGTGTTACTCAGCGAATGGTTTTACAAAACGTAATTTTTATTTTTAAAATAATTCATAATATGTTACCAAAATATATTTCCAACAAAATTAGTTTTGTTAGAGATATACATACTCACAACACCAGAACATCTAGTAACATATATATACCGACTACAAGAACTATTTCAACACAAAATTCTCTATTTTACAAAGGTTTATTGTTGTATAATAATTCGCCAATTTCTATAAAATCGTGTATCACCCTTGACACTTTCATAAGAGAAGCTTTTAATTATGTAAAAATAAATTATTTGTAATTATATTATATCCAATTATTTGACATGTAATCAGTATATATAGTGTAGAATTATTTAATGTCAATTTATCTATCTATCTATACTTAAGATGCTCTCTAGTAGAGCAATAAGTATCAATGTAGAAGACATCACAGTAAGAGGACTGGTCATGAGGGGATGTCCACAAGGAGGAGTCTTATCACCCCTTCTGTGGAGTCATAGTCCTAGACACCCTTTTTAATCACCCCAACAACAATGGATTTTTCACAATTGCATACGCAGATGACAAAGTTATCTTGCAGACTGGCAAATTTGTGAACACACTGTGCGATAGAGCGCAGGATGGGCTTAAATTAATTGAAACATGGTGCGAGGAACTGTCGATCACTCCCAGAGAGACTGAGATGGTCCTTTTCCCCAGAAAAAGAAGTTTATCGGGTTTAAAACCTCCAGAAATCTTCAAAAGCAAACTAAACTTTTCGGAAGAGGTGAAATACCTTGGTATTACCCTCGACAGGAAACTAACATGGAACTCTTATCTACACAGCAGAGCAAAAAGAGCATATGTGGCTTATGAGCTGTGTCGGAGGACAGTGGGACGCACATGGGGTCTGTCACCCCATGTGGTCACCTGGATCTACACTGCAATAATAAGACCCATGTTAGCGTATGGAGCAACTGCATGGGGACCGAAGGTTCTACAAGCAACGGCCATCCAAAAATTATATCAAATACAGCGAATGGCTTGTTTGAACATCACAGGAGCCATGAGAACAACACCAACCGCAGCAATGGAACTAATTACTGGTCTGACCCCTGTGGACCTGTACGTCAAGGAGGTTGCGTTAATGGCCATGGTACGATTGCGCACAGCTGGTGTAAGCCCCGAAGTAAGAGTGGTCTAATTGAGGTTCAGCCTATGGCAGGAAGCACTAACAGCGCTACCTCTGCTGCAGGCAGCCAATGATGCAATTGAACCCAGGTTTTTGTTTAACAAACCCAACAAAATACAAATAAAACAGTACACAGAGCCAGATAAGCAAATGCAATACGCATATATACAGATGGTTCAAAAATGAAACAAAGCATAGGATGTGGAGTTTACTCGAGAGCACTAAGCCTAAAGATCAAGTGGGGAATGGGAAACAATACCAGCGTGGCTCAAACAGAACTGGCTGGTATCTCAATTACCACAAAAGAACTAACCGGAAAAGGAATTTCTGGCAAAAACATAACAATGTGCACTGATAGTATACAAGCCCTATTAGCCTTGAACAGACAACGTGTTATATCGAGGCTAGTACTAGAGTGCCACCAAGATTTAGCTAACGCCTCGGCATATAACAATATTATCCTGGGGTGGGTTAAAGGGCACGGCAGGAGTAAAGGAAATCGCATTGCCGATTGCCAGGGAAGCCGCTGGACTAAAAATTCTAGGACCCAGTGACATCTACGGCCTAACGAGGTCGACAATTGCGGAACTAGCCAAACGTTACACCCATGCTCAATCCCTCAAGAGATGGGATGGAATCAAATAATGCAGTCTTGCCAGGATCCTCCTGGGCGACCCTGGGAAGCTGGCGCCGAAGATATATTTGGCGATGACCAGGAAAAACTTTCGTTTAACAGTAGAATTTCTGACTGGCCACTGTCAACTAAGGAAACACCTCCATACGTGTGAACAGGAAGATGAAATTGTCAGGCATGTCTTATGCGGGTGTCCGGAGTTATCGTCAATAAGAGAGTGTGTGTTCGGTGAGTCTTGGCCTACACCTGTCAATATAAAGGAGATGTCTCCTAGTGACCTGTCCACCTTCCTGAGAAGGACAGGATGGACAATAATCTAGGAGGACAACTTCTCGGGAGGATGTACAATGGGTCACATGTGGCCTAAGTGCTGTGAGCCTACACTCACCCTCCCTACTCTACAGATACAGATAGATGCAATTTTGAAAATCTGGTGGGAGCGCACGGGATAATCACTAATTCGCATAGTCCACCGTTTTTTTTAAATGAAAGCCTGTAGTAGTGCAAAGGTGATTCAAAATACTGTTTTGCATTGTTATGGACATAAAGCTACTTCTACTTTATTTCTGGTAGTTAACCATTAATACGGAAGATGATATGAAATACCTATACAATTCGGTACTTGAAAATTAAAAGATCTGGTGGGAGCGCACGAGATAATCATTTACTCACATTTTTACACCGTTTTTTATTTTCACAAACTGAAAACCAGTAGTAGTGCAAAGGAGATTCAAAATACTGTTATGCACTGTTGAAGATATATAGCTACATTCATTCATTCATTATTTTCTGTTAATTACCCAGTAAGACGGAAGACAATTTGAAATACCCACAATTCACTATTGAAAAATTTGAAACTGGTGGGAGCTCTCGGGATAATCATTTATTCACTTTTTTTACCGTTTTTTTGCAAACTTAGAGCCTGTAGTGGTGGAAAGGCAAATCAAAATACTGTTCTGCACTGTTGTATATATATAAATCCACTGTCTTTATTGCTAATTACCCCGTGAAATTGAAAAAATTTGAAACATTCACACACTACCATTTGAAAATTTAAAAATTTGGTAGGAGCGCATTTTCACTGTTTTTTCACAAATTGAAGGCCTGTAGTAGTGCAAAGGTGATTCAAAATACTGTTATGCACTGTTATAGATATATGCTACTTCCTTTTCCGTTATTAACCAGTAAGACGGGAAAAAATTTGAAATACGCACACTTTACCATTTGAAATTTTGTAAATATGGTGGGAGCGCATTGGATAATACATAATTAATTCGCATATTCCACCGTTTTTTACAAATTGAAAGCCTGTAGTAGTTCAAGGGTAATTGAAAATACTGTTATGCACTGTTGTAGATATACAACTACTCACATTTTGATTAATTACCCAAATAACCTATCAAAGCTTATTGATTGTTTCAAAAGCTCTCTGAATTGAATTATGTCGTATTTTATTGATTTCCGAAAATTTTTCAGTCCATTTAGAAAGAATTTGAGTTAGGCACTATATTATTCCATGGTTTAAATGACACCTCAAAGGAAAAGAAAATCACATTTCTTGTAGAAATCTTTGTAGACATCTTTCTTCATATATATCGGGATTTGAGCCTCACGTGGAATGAAAAATTAACTAAAATAATCATGAGAAAGTAGCCGGAAATGACGGATGAAGGATGGTAGAAAGACGAAATGAAAGCCATCAACCTTTATAAGAGATTTTCGTGTCAGAGCTAGATTTAACGTATTTATGAACCGTGAAATATTGATAGACAAGCTTAACCGGGGTAATAGGCGACAACAAAGTAAGGTGAAAGTCCTTTTAGGAATTATCTTTCAATAAAATATCAATATGAAACAGCGGAGAAAAAAATCATCAAAGCTAAAGGTTCAACAAATTCACTTGTATAATCATTCTTACAATTGCGGAATTGCATATTGAATAGATGGGGCTTTTACTTGATGTAGATCCATAGTAAGTTATGAAATCAAACAATTTTATTTTGTTTAATCTACATTGTATTTAAACATAAAGTGACGCGTTTCGCTAACACAGTAGCTTTTTCAAACGAATGGAGGTATAATGAGAAACTTTCTATTTATACAGTGCCTTAATACTAAATTATACGGATATTTAACAATGAAATTATAATCTATTTACAAGGAAATGAAATATATTTGTCTAAATATGGTATTAATTAAAGTATTTAATAAGTTTACCTGGAAACTCATTCACAACCATCCTACAGGAATCTTTCTAGGTAAAAAGGTTCAATAATGGAGAATTGTTAATAACAAGTTTTGAAGATTTGGATTTGTTGTTTTTAATGAGTTTGGATAAATTGTTGTCAGTTTTGAAGCAAATATTCAAGTCTAAAGTTTCTAAAAATGATTTAATTTTTGAAGGATGGTATTCCAAAGTAAGTTAAGCTTTTCAATTGGTTATTTTTGTTTTTTTTAGAAGGAAATACTTGTTCTAGAGTATGTTTTCGTATCTTTTTATTTATGATGTTGTCAATTAAATTTGGATCGTAATTAACCGCTATTTGCTTTATTATATCTAGTTTTTTATTGTAATTGTCAATATCCAATGGAACTGTTAAAAGTCCATGTATCATACTATTGAAAGCTGCTAATTTATGACTGATTGGGTGGACTGAACTATTATGAATTGTAATGTCTGTATGTGATGGTTTGTGAAATATAGAAAAGTCATGTCTATTATTTATATTTGAAATTGTAAGATCTAGAAAGTTTATGGACTTATTTTGTTCAATTTCTACTGTAAATTTGATATTTTTATGTATTGAGTTAATGTCTCGTAGTACCAGTGAAGCAAGCTAAAATGTCATCTACATATCGGTGCCAGTAAACAAGTTTTTTACTAAGGGGGTGTTTAATTTGTATAATTTAGTATTAAGGCATTGTATAAATAGAAAGTTTCTCATTATACCTCCATTCGTTTGAAAAAGCTACTGTGTTAGCGAAACGCGTCACTTTATGTTTAAATACAATGTAGATTTAACAAAATAAAATTGTTTGCTTTCATGAATTGCATATTTTTGAAAAAAAAACGACACATGATATATCACAGCGAAATCCACCGAAAAAAAACTTCTCCTATCTCCCAGGATTCCGACTCCTCTTGTACCCGATGCTCCACTATTTCCTTTCTTTTGCTAATCTTTGCATCTAAAGCTGCTCCTACCTTCTCACCCATCTTCTTTATTTGCTCTATCCACTTTCTCCTTTGGTCTACTACTTCTTCTGTGTACAAATTTTACAATTATTTGACTCGTTATATCTGAGAAACGGTGGCTTTAAGAAAAAAAAGTATCGATACATTTTTTATAGAGAATTTTATGTCCTACAATTTTTGCTCGAGACAATTTGATGATAAAACTCACCGTTTTGCTGGAAATCGCGAAAAAACAATTTTTTTCGAGATTTTTGACCTTTGACCTCGAATAAATTTTTTCCCAAGCGCCGGAATGATAAGGAACTTCCAGGTGTTATTTTGAGGCATATTTTGAACAATTACACGCACTTCCAGCTTGCTGGGAATTTATGTACCTTCACTATTATTTTTTAGTCTAATTTGACCGGATTAATACCAACTTGATTGTTTTCTTTCCATTTTCCTCATTATTGGATCTTTTTTTGTTATCTGTCTCATCTATCCACTTCTACATTTTTCCCACTTTGTTTTCACTGCTATTCTTTTAAGGTTAGGTTAGCTTCATCTTAATTATGTTCATGTTCATCTTGGATTCCTCCATCTTTCCCAATGTATCTATGTTATTATTGGTATTGTGTATCTTAAGTTTCACTTTCATATCAATATTTTGATGTTAAAGTATTGTCTTATTAGGTGTGTAGTTCAGTCTCGTTTATTTATTCTCCCTATTTATATCTGCTTCCATCCTCCCATCTTCGGTCAATATAGTTGCCAGATATTCATAAGCCGTTACTTTTTCCAGTGTCTCGTCTTTGCATTTTATTTCATTAGTGATTTCTTCTAATTGTTCACAATTTATTATCATCACTTCTGTTTTATTCTTGCCATTTGTACTCCAGTCATTCAATCAATTAATTTGTTCATAAAGTCGTAATTTCACAACTAATGAAGCTGCAGATTCCAGATTTTTGTACAAGTTATTCGTGAATTTGAAGGAAAAATTGGATCTAATACAGAGTTCGGCAAAAGTCCGGGACCGGACAAATATCTAAGAAAATACAAGTTTTTTGGAAAATCTTCTCACACCACAAATTTTACTCTAACTATAAGCTATAATTTGGAAATATTTTGGAATATACAGGGTGTTCCAATAAAGTGTGGCGTATCAAACTTATATTTTTTCTCAAGGAACACTTTATATTTTATTGCATTTTCTGATTACCACTAAAAAATATGATACTCCTTTATAATGGTTCCCTATACCTAAATACAGAGGATTCCGAGTTATGCTGACTTTTTTAAAAATGTAAACATTTCGAAAAAAAATTAATAACTCATTGGTATAACAAATTCTAGCAAATATACTCTTCCATCTAAATAGTTGGATATTCGTTGAATGTATTCCACTATTGAGTACTAAATATCTCTTTACAGGGTGTTCAGAATTTTCAGTTTCATTATTAGATCACTTGTATTAGATCACAACGTGCAGTATCAGGCTTATTTCAAATGAAACACCCTGTATTTTGATAATTCATCATATTCCAAAAAATGTCGTCTTCCGAATGGTGTAGGGGTGTCCTATACCTAGGTATTATACTTTTATTTTATTAAATTGTATGCTAAATCTATTTAAACACATCTGCAATTCTCTATAAATTTCAAACTAATAATCTTGGCATAGTTGTTGTAAGAAACGTAATAGATCAAGTTTTAAGCCTTCAGAAAATATAGGATTTTGCTATACCGAGTGGTCAAAAAGATTAAGCCACTCTTACAGAAAAATAACTATCCACTTAGACATTTTCTGAAATAAAAAAGAACAAAAAGTTTATTAGGTACTTTTAGTTGTTTGTGGTTAGTTCCGTTTTAGCTTATTCATGTTATATTTTATTGTTCTAATCTAAATAATAATAATTAAACCAATCTTCAACATAACACTCGTGTTGTGTGAAACTTTTTTGTTATTTCATAAAATATCTCTAAGTGGATAGAGATTTTTCTGTGAGAGTGGCTATATCGTTTTAACCACTCGGTATAGGATAGCTGAACCCTATATTTTGTACATACACTATGCCAAGATCATTAGAATCAAATTTAAAGAGAATTGCAGATGTTTTGAAATCGATTTAGCATAAAATTTAAGAAAATTGTAAATTGCAAGAAAGGTATAATACCTAGGTATATGACACCCTTATACCATCCGAAAGTGGATATTTTTTTGGATATGATGATCTATCAGTATACAGGGTGTTCCATTTGAAATGAGCCTGATACTGCAGATTGAATGATCTAAAAATGAAACTGAGAATTCTGAACACCCTGTAAAGAGATATTTAGTAATCAATCGTGGAATACATTCAACGAATGTCAAACTATTTAGATGTAAGAGAACATTTGCTACGATTTGTTATTTCAATGAGTTATTAATTTTTTTCGAAATGTTCACATTTTTGAAAAAGTCAGCATAACTCGGAACCCTCTGTATTTAGGTATAGAGAACCATTATGAAGGAGTTTTATATTTTTCAAAGGCAATCAGAAAATGCAATTGAATATGGGGTGTTCCGTAAGAAAAAATATAACTTAGATACTCCACACTTCATTGGAACACCCTGTATATTTCAAAATATTTTCAAATTATAGTTTAAGCTTGAGTGAAATTTGTGGTATGAAAACATTTTTCACAAAACTTATATTTTCTTCGATATTTGTTCGGTCCCGGACTTTTGCCGAACTCTGTATAAGGACGGTACGATAATTTATAGCATTGTTTTTTGTATTTTTTAAATAATATTATTGTGAGTGATAGTTTGTTGCTCCTAATTTCGGAACCAATCAATAATTTTTGACGTGCAAAACCTAGTTTTGTATGAAAAATTATCCTCTATGCTAAGAGTAGGAAGAAAATATTTCTCGCTAGATGATCAAAGTATTGAAATTAATTTTAACAAACTTCCGGAGATTTTTATCGCAGAACCTATCAAAACCACTTTTTCCTGCGAAAAGTATGACTCAAGCGGTAGCTCCTGCTGGTAAAACCATGTGAACATTTCGTTGTTGTTTTTTTATGTTAACTGTTGAAAGTGTTTATATACTATTTTTTTTAACGTAGTGGACATTAATCAACGGATACATTTGTTTTATGTGCTAGCGTTGCAGAAAATGCATTCATGTTCTGCTGAAAAGGAGTAAATTTGTTAAGCGGAGTTGAACGATAGAAATTTCGGAATTTTTCCTTTTTAGTAGTATACCTATATTCATTGATAAAGGATACATTTGAAGTTATTTCTAAATATACAGGATATGCAATTGAAGCGGCATTTTTTTTTCCTATGGCAGACCTTGAATTATTTAACAGTGCCTTAACAATGAGGAATTCTTCACCGATAATTTTCCTATACCCTGTACACGTCTGTGAAGTAATTGAATTTTGCGTACCTTTTTAAATTTGATGGATTTCATTCAAAATTTTACGATTTTCCATAATAAAATTTTTAATGTCCCTGTTATAGGAAAATCAGTTATCCATTCAAATTTACCAGCAATACGAGCGATGACAGTGATTTTATTACAACTCTCTATCAAAACAAAGTGCATAGTTTGAAATTTTCCGAAAAATAAATTAACAAATTAAATTTGATCAAATTCCATTAGGATTAAGACAAACTCGATTACTTACTGATATCCACTAGTGGATTATCAAATCCGTTTTTAAATGGGATAGTTATGAAATCTGAACAAACTATTCAAATTTGCTTTATAGGACAGTATTAATAAGATACAGACGACACTTTAGTTCACAAATGATTGTACCTAAAGACATCTCCAAATGGCTATTCTGCCCTTTTGCAAAGAATGGATGTGTAAATTGTGGCCAGTTCTCCACGTCCTAAGACGGGAAGGCCTGGAAGAAGGTTCTGTCATCCTCTTTAGAAAAATACATATTCGGTTAGTTTAGGTATAGTTAGGTATATGTCTGAAAATGCGAGATTTTTGAAATGGAAAAGATAATGGAAATTAGTAAATCGTGAAATGGATATGGTTTTAAATGAAACTAACTGTTTTTAAATGACTCCACAATATATTTGTAAAAATCTGTAAATAAAACAATAAAAAATAAATAATAATAATAAATAAACAATAAAACAGTTAGTTTCATTTAAAACCATATGATGAGTAGATTCCACGAAGTGAGGGTTTATACAGTTAACTCGTGAAATGGATCTTTATGGAACATGTTTTTGAAGAAAGACCCACTGTTGTTCTGTTTTTGTGGAAAAAACTGACAGCTGGTGCTAGCAGCCCAACGAACTTTTTAATCAGGCATCTGCAAGAGCCAATTATTTTTCTTTATTTATTCTCTATAATTTTTTTTAATACTCTAATGATCAGAACAAAATTTAAGGCCGCTGAAACCATTTCATAATCTGGAATAACACTGTATATTCCAATTTATATGTTCGTAAAGTTGTTTACCATCTTTTTTTTTAATTAAAAAATATTATATATGTTTTTATTTTCATAAAAGTTTGAAATGAGAATTTTTGCAGAGAAAAAATTAATATAAATTGCCGTCATCAAAACCCTCTGATGTTGACATTTTCCAGAGTGATTTTGTATTTCTTGATTACATTTCTTTTAATCCGTTACGTTTCTTTTGGACATGCAGCGTAAACATTTTCAAGAACTGTACACATATAAAGTGGAGCGTATTTTAAATTTTTATTTAATGTGAAAAGTATTAAAATAATTTAGTTCGAATGTATTTGTTTTTGAATATTAAATATGCTGAAGAAAATAGGGAATCAAAAATGTAGCCAAGATTTCATGATATTTAAAGCAATGAAGCCAGTGGCGTAACTAGGAGTCTTAGTCTAGACTAAATATATATTAGCGATGTATTGTTTGCACTCATATCCAACCACTGAGCATTGGTGTATCAAACGCGCTTAATGGCTCTTGTCTATAAATTTTAACATTTTTTTTTCATACAAAATAAAAAAATGTTATCTGAGGACAAATATGATAATATTTTCGGAAGGTATCCAAGTAAACAAAACCGGCAAGTTCCAAACACATCAACAATAACTGAAACCTACAGAAAAATAACATTCAGTATGGTCATATATCACTCATTTCAAAAATGTGTGTATATTTTCTTTAGAAAATATAATGGATTCACTCGTCTGGTAACCTTCACTTTTTTGCTTCAAAAAAGCAGCCAGATTTAAGTAATTACATCCTTATTTCTCTTCAACGTGTCCATGTGTTATCTATTATTTATTTAAAATAATAAGGCAAGATAAATTGCAACGGCGACTCAATGTGGACTGCACCTCAGGTGTGAATTCGGAGACCAAACTAATATCAGTTCAGGGAGTAGTCTTACCGGTTCGCGGGTAATCCTACTTTATTGAAGTTATATTGAAGTTAATGAGATAAAAGATGGAGTAAGAAACCAAATGAATTTAATAAGATAATAAATCAAGTTAAGGAATGTAATTGAAGTTAATCAAGAAAGGTAAGTGGGCGCCACCCTGAATAATATTAGTCGATTTGTTTTTCACCTCACAACTCTCTATCAACTAACCTGAAAATGCTGGAAGGGAAGGAATATGAACAACGTTGTTAAATTCACAAATTGTAACTAATATCACAGTGAATGAACGTTGTTTTATGTTGTTTACGTTGTTTGTTGTTTTACGTTGCTCTTACGTTGTTTTACTTTCCTTATTTTCTTTGGACAGGTCCTAGGTGTCTGATGTTAATCTATCTCATAGAATGTCACGTACAAATTGGTAGGTACAAAGTGCTAGGAAAGATACAGTGTATCAGCAATAGTTACATTTTTTTAACGTAAAATTCAGGATATCTGCATTAATTCGGTTTACAATTGGTTACAAAAAAAATCATTTAAGAACGTGGTTCATAAAAAAATATCGTGTATTTTACTATTAAAATATATAAGGACAGCAGGTATTCCCATGGGAAGTTTGGGCAAGGATGCGAAAATTCGATAGTAGACAACTTGGTCTTCAAGTTCATTCCTATTCCTACATCATTCTGCACACATAAATCATTGGAATTTTCAGTGAATATATATTTTCTAAAGAAATCAGGTATTCACTGGAAATTTTTGGAGGAACTGTCAATCCTCCAAACCGTCCCTGCTCCCTTCATAGACTTTTTTTTCGCAGAATGATGTGGATTGGTCACAACCTTCCTTATTGCAAAAGTTTAGGCAAATATCGCATTTGTGTTTAACAAAACGCTTTTGCAAAAAATATCCACCCACATAAACCAGGGCATTTCCTTCTTCTGTGGACAAATCCTGATAGTCTTTCCTTTTTATGTCCAATATCGGCTGACCATTTTTTTTCTTGGCCGTCGTAAACAAGGATCCTTATGGAGACGAAAAAATGATAATTGTTTATGAATTGCAGTATTGTTTCTACACGAATCCATGCGACAATAATTTCCATAAGAAGGCATCGCACACAATCAAAAACACAGTGCAGATAACGTTCGCACAAATTAAAATTTAAGATCACTTTCTTTGGCGCACCCGATACAACGCTCTGCTACACCACCGTGTAAGTCAAACAGAACTGAGAAATAAATAAATCGCACATCAGATGTGGGTTTTGCCGGTGAGACGGTGGGTGTCGGCAGGAGGGGAATTTTCGCGTCGTTGAGAGAGTGGTCGGACTTATTGGAATATATAGACTTTGCTTTTATCAACTGTATAAGAAAAACTATACCAAAGAAAAAGATAAAAAAAAACAATATCGCTGTATGTATCTGGCGCTTATCACTAGGAGGAAAAAATATAAAATTTAGAATCAAAAATGAAAAGCATATACGTAAATGCAACTTACCATTCACATTGAATGCACTTAATAAAAAGAGTTTGAGGTAAACCTCTCACAAGAAATTAAAATTAACCTTATCGGTTCAGGGTTCACAGGAGAAAGAAAGCTGATTCTTACTACTGGCTATTAAATTGAACCATGCGATGAGCAATGGACATACGTTGCGTATCCCTTTCCTGTTCACATGCTCCGCTTCGAGAAAGAATTTACATATTGGTAGTGTGTTCTTAATTTCTCTCTCTATAGGAGAGAAGAATTTAAATATTTGACCAATGTCAGTGTATACTGATCCTCACCAACGGAGATTATCCGTCGCACATTAAATGTAAAAATTTGCCTTTCAGCGCTGATCGGTGCTACAGGTTCTCGACGAGAATCACATGTTGATAAGGAAAAAGGACTGGCTACTCGCCGTCCGGTAGATATTTAAATATTCCAATGATAGTGGCCAAATATAACGTTACACATGGTGAAAACGCTTCACAAGCAAAATAAGCTAATGAAATTATATTCATTTCTATATTTCTGGCGGGACTTAGCTGGTATCATATTATGTTTGTATTGCAGCATTTGCTAATCGCTTTATATTTGAATCGCTACTTCCTAAACTAGCATTCATGATGAAGTAGCTAACTGATATTGACGCGTTCCATTTTGACTATTTGCATGATATAAACAATAAAAACCACGTTCACCAGAGCGATACAAAATTCATTCTTGCATGTTCCTAGTAGACGAAAAATGCTAACTACATATCTTTGAGTGGATATTTAGAATGATTTATGGTAGGTTGAATATTGTACAATATCAATTTGTATCGTAAATTTATATTACGATAATCGATGTTCACTCTCATATCGTAATACCTTATACGATATCGTATTTGATAGTTATTCATCTAGCATGTTTGGAAAACTACTCCTACAGCTGCAATGGGAGTCTTAATGAATCTGCCACCTCTACACATATTCATACAAGGTCAAGCGAGATCAGAAATGCACAGATTAATACATAGTCAGCAACACATAAGCCAAACGCATAGTACTGACAACTGGAAGCTAATCGAGGAGCTAAGAGCAGACCATGTAATGGGACAGCCCATCGATGCAATAGCTTCGATAATAAGTTCAAAGTAACTATACCAAACAGGGAAGATTGGAAAAAAGGTGTACCCATACACGCGGATGTTTTTTGGTATACGGACGAGTCAAAGACGTTGGAAGGCGTAGGAGCCGGTATAGTAGGGCTAAAGCAAGGGATAGCCTTCCCAGTGAGCCTATCAAGGAATGCTACGATTTTCCAGGCGGAAATGACGGCGATTCACCACTGTGTGGAAGAAATTAAAAGGCAAAAGAGAACATATCGTTCAATTGCCATCTTCACAGACATCCAAGCAGCGCTAAAGGCAGTCAACTCCGTAGAGCTCAATTCTAAGCTAGTATGGGAGTGTGTGCGGGCCCTTAGCACACTGGGTGAGCGTAGCAATGTTACGGTAGCCTAGGTACCGGGGCACGAGGGTCATAAGGGCAACGAAAAAGCGGATGAAATGGCCAAACAAGGCTCATCAATGCCATTCGTTGGGCCGGAACCCTTCTGCGGCGTTGCAAAGACCATAACAAGATGGGAAACAAAAAAGTAGGTCGCCCACAAATCTCGGAATTGGTGGAGGAACTCACCAGGACATAGGCGAGCGAATCAGTTTATAGTGGAACACTCGCCAAAATTTACAGCAGATCTGATGGACAAAAATAGGAAAACTGTCAAAGCTGTAGTGGGTCTGAACGGGGCATTGTAAGCTCAATAGGCATTTAAAGCTGATGGGATTGACAAACGAGGATATGTGCAGGTTTTGTCACCTAGAAAAAGAACACATTCTATGTCAGTGCGATAGCCTGGTGAATGTGCGGATTTTTGCATTAGGCGAAGAAAAACCATGGTCAGAGAGCAATATGAAAGGTTAAGTCTCCACACTAATAGATTTGAGAAAAAATGTTTAGGCTGGAGAATGTAATCTAGAGTTTAGAGGATCACAATAGATCTGAAAAGGTCGCAGTGGAATAGGCCGAAAGCCACCTCATAAAATCTAATCCAATCTAATCTTGGGAAGCAAACATTTTTGCAGCACGACCAAAGGGATGTATAATGTTTTTTGTAACGAATAATTTAAATTGAAACTAAAATTTAAATATGAATTTCATTCTCTGTAAGTTCCTTGTGGCATTACTTATTCTTTTTTCTCTTATTTTTTTGGGAATCAAACCACAATAATGTTTTTTATTTTTTATTTCGACGTTTCGGTAGCGTTCCAGCTACTTTATTTTTCTATTGACAGTTGGTAACGTGATATATATGATAATGTCCAAATATCACATTTAAATTATTTGACACTTTCCAGAACTTTCAAAAAATAAATTTATCAAAATTATTGTGATAGCAGTGAGATTTGTGCTAATAATCCACCTCATCAAAATAAAAAAAAGGAGCAAGCAATTTCTAGCTAATAAAATGGTAAACGTGTCCGGGAAATGTTTTAACCAAAACGAGAATTCACATAATAAAGAATATCCTTCATCAGCAAAATATTTCAGACAGGGCCAAAGAAATCTCTTCTAATATCGCTCCAGTATGATTTACGTTTTTGATTAATACTCAGTTTCCTGTTTATATTTGAGTTTTCGATTTCCAAACGCCCACGGCCATAGTAATTCGGTTTCTTAATTCAATCTCTCGAGAAAATTGGAATTGATCGATATAATTAATTTTCATTTCATCTTGTGATAAAATTTGATCATTTCTTAAGAATACAGACAGGAAAAAAATTTACTCCATTGCGTGCCAAGAAATAAACATTGGGAAGAAGTATTCTACGAATAAATGGACTTTTTAGAAAAAGACCATACATTTTAAGTATTCTCAGTAGGCACATCAGAAGATATAAGGAAGTGTTACGCTTAGACAACTGAGGAAAAAGTTTATTCAGTTTTATCAAGAATTGCAGTCCAAGATTCCAGAGCGATAAGACATAACTTATTTTCAAATAAATGAAATGTTAGGTTGAATTGAATAGATGAGGCTTTTACTTGATGTAGATCCATAGCAAGTTATGAAATCAAACAATTTTATTTTGTTAAATCTACATTGTATTTAAACATGAAGTGACGCGTTTCGCTAACACAGTAGCTTTTTCAAACGAATGGAGGTATAATGAGAAACTTTCTATTTATACAGTACCTTAATACTAAATTATACGGATATTTAACAATAAAATTATAATCTATTTACAAGGAAATGAAATGAATTTGTCTAAATATGGGATTAACTAAAGTATTTAACAAGTTTACCTGGAAACTCATTCAGAACCATCCTACAGGAATCTTTCTGGGTAGAAAGGTTTAATAATGGAGAATTGTTAATTGTGTACGAGTGCCGATATGTAGATTAAGGATGGAAAAAAAATTCTTTTAGGTGGATATTCATTGCATAAAAAGGAGTCAACATGTTCAAACACTATCTATAGTACCATTTTCTTGAAATATAACCACTTTACGATGACCATAAAACAAATACGATAACATTTTTCCAGAATGTACGGATTGAAATCTACATGCACTGCCAAAAATGACCTTTACATTTAGTCTGTTCATAAATAAAGTGCACCACGCTATTTTTCGATATTTTATCTGTCAGAAAGCGATTTTTTAGTAGTATAGCGATACTCTCTAAAATAATACATACATACAGAATGTTCAAAAACTCTATACGTGATTTCATGTCCATTTAACCAAATTTATTACCTTCATCCAAAAGTTACTAGCGTATTTTGAAGATGACGAAGTTGAATGAGATCTTTAAGAATATCTTAAAAAACCCACTATGTGCAAAGTTCAAGCTTGGTACGTAGTATAACCCTGCTGTGATAAATATTCACTGTTACAAAGCTTAGTTTTTTATTCCCATCTCAAGTGTTCGTGATTCGAGTAGCAACGGGTATTCAAGATTGAAGTTGATGGTGATATTTAATTAGAAAAATAATCCAATGATATCAATCCCTTAGATGGGAACAAAAAAATGATATATTTTTTCGAATATAAAAAAAGGATGGATTGAAACAGTAAGCATTTCCGCATTGAATGGCCTTAGGGTGAAAACTATTACGATTTTTATCTGGAAACGGATTGGACCTATGTCGACTTTTTTTGAGTCTTTTACTTTTGCTAGAAAACATTTTCTCATGGTAAATACATTTTATCGAGATCCGATCCTAGACTATGCATACCGAATGAGATCGAGAGGGAGAAAATCGTCGAGTGTGTATTTAGCTGCTAAAAGATGTATTGAATAAATCAGGTTCTTTCTAGTAAGTGGATTTCAATTAAAGGGAAAAGTACAATACAATGTGTGAATGGTTGAGAGGAATTTTATAAAATATTCATCGTCAAATTTAAAGTCCACAAAGGTTAGGTCGGATCTGTTTATAATGAGAGTTGTTTTTTATATTTAAATATAATACAAAGTGGCCCAAAAGTCTGGAAACGGCCAATTGCTTATCTGGTAAATTGTTTGTTCCAATAGTACAAAATTTGGGTTACACCTATTTTAGGATAAAGAGATTCGATATTTGATATGTTGCCAGTTTTGGCACGTATTTCCGTATTTCTGTAGTTATCCTGTCCTTGAGGTCAACAATGCTAGTTGGTTGTGTTACATATACTTTGTTCTTGGGATAACCCTACAGAAAAAAATCTAACGGCGTAAGGTTTGGCGATCTAGCTGGCCACTCAATAGTACCTCTTCGTCCAATCCATTTATTGGGGAAGATTTCATCTAAATAAGTTCTTACCATTAAAGCATAATGGGGTGTTGCCCCGTCTTGCTGGAACCAAACATTTTCATTCGGTAAGCTAGAATCTATTGCGTTGGGATATAAGTTTGCAAACGCAGGAATAACTCCATTTCTAAGCATATTTGAATATTTTTCAGCTGTCAATTTCCATCTATAAATATAGGACCAATAATATGGTCGCCTATGATACCGGCCCAAACGTTCACTTTTCGAGGGTACTGAGCATGTGTCTCACGCATCCAATTAGGATTCTCTGCTGACCGATATCTACAGTTCTGTCGGATTACCTCTCCATTCAATGTGAATGTTGATTCGTCAGAAAAAAGAATGGTACCGAGAGCTATCTTTCGCAGAAATCCATTCTACGATCTGGATCGTCTTCTGTTAACTCCTGCACAAAAGTTAATTTGTAGGGATGAAGTTTTTCTTTATGAAGACATCTTAGAACAGTTGTATGACAAACATTATTTTCACGGGCAATTTGACGTGTAGTTGAAGCTGGATTCTCTTCGACACTTAACAAAATATCCACTTTCACATCATCTTCAACGAAGTGTGGTTTTCTTTCCAATGGTTTGACATGTCCGAGTTTTCTGAATTGTGTATGAATTCTAGACACAGTCCTTTGTGAAATATTAAGCAATTCGGGATACCTGTGATTAAATAAGTTTGCCACTTCAACTTGACTTCTGCAGTTATCCCCATACCCGATCAGTCTCAGTTAAATATTTCATTGTTATGTCGACAAGGAAAGAGTGTTTGACAAAGATTTTACTTTTTCAGTATAAACTGTCAGCACATCAACAACTGACAGAATAGAAAACAATCCACATTATTTACCGATTTAAAACAATCCACATTATTTACCGATTTTGTCTAATTATTGGCATTTTTGGGCAATATTTAGGTATTTATGATAAAATTTATGGGCGTAGCAGGTTTCGTTTAATATACAAATACGTCTAATAATTAGTTAGTTTATATTTTTGATAAATCCATATTTAGCTAATTTAAAACAGTAGGTAGGTACCAATATTTCGACTGTAATTAATTATTAATTTTAAAATTTCATCCTGTATTATAATTCATAATTGACCATAAATTATTTGATTTGTTGGAATCGGTTCATTAAGAGGATTTCAAAAATATGCAAATATACAGGGTGTTTCATTAAAAAAAACAACACCGACTATGGCATACTTGCCTAAATCACCCTGTACATTTAAATTTATGTTTACATAACGCACAACTCAATAATTCAAAAGTTGACGTGTCTCGGAATTTTTTATAATTTTCTAAAATAAAGACATAAAGAATTTCATTCCATAAGTGGTTTCCACACTGTATATTCTCACGTTTTACGTTGTTCAAATCAAAATTTTCTCAAGCAATTAATGTCTCAAATTGAGATAATGTGTTTTGATTTCTACTTTCCATTCAACGCACTGAGTCAGTTTTTGTTTCATGTTTATAAACGGTTTAGTCTGATTAATTTAGTTTAAATCAATGAGAAACAATTTTCCATTTCAGACTTTAGAGGCCTATGTTTCATTAACCAATAAATAAATAAGAAGCTCAACGGTGATCTATTTATCATTCTTCACGTCGGTAGTATAGACACATCCGCTTAACCTTTCAAATTACCTTTAGAGGTAGGTTGAAAGCACGAAACTAAGATATATTACAAAAGTTCATTATATTGATGACTCTCGCACGAGATAAATGATAAATGAAGATATTATTTTGGGTTTAGCTATATGCAATTCGAACTTACTTATTCTAAGTGCCTCGTATATATCTACGTCAAGTGTAAATAATTTTTATCTGCACTATTATCGAGTTGTACAAATAAAAGTAGAATTAAAATATTTTAAAACTTCAAATAAGCATTAAATAAAGGTTTTATTTGAACTGACTTTCATTTGGGAACAAATTAAAAATTTAATATAATGCAAGCTCGGCTTTATTTGTGTGAAACTAATGTGTGTTCAGCGTGAAAACAGTAGGCGAAATTTTAAGCGCTGTGAACTGATTTTTATTTGAAATCCTCGAATATTTTCACAATCGCAATAACAATCGCAATTGTGATAAACTTTTTAGTTCATACAAAACTATTTGCAGTCAATTTCTACATTGTTTACCGAGTAGGAAAAGCTTAACATTCCCAAGCGACTGTGAAGATTGCTAAGTCCAGGCACAAACAGAGACTTAGCAACACAGAGTCCAGGAATATGGCATTTTCTACGAGGTAAACATACTAATTTTCCGCAAATCAGTCTTGGTTACACTGCGAAAAAGGATTAAGTATTAAGTGCAGGCCAAGCAGCCAAATTCACACTTAAAGCACCAGATAAGAAGTGGTTATTGACTGAAATAATTATAATATTAGTTATTTTCGGGGCATGCCCCGAATATGAATAGTAGAAGACTAGTAGAAGATTATCGCAATGGTAGATGTTATGCTCATCTGTACTGAAAAAATCCTGAAGTATAATATATGGTACACGATTTGAGAAGAACAGCATCTATGATTGTCCAAGGAGGTCGAGACTTGCTTGATTTGAAACAACATGATGGTTGGCGTTCCTTGACTGTAGTTGAACGTTATATCGAAAATTAGAAATTAATCAATCACCTCAACAACTTTTTGACAAAACGAAGTAGGTACGTACTAACTAAAGGAGTGTTTATTCATAACAGCCCAAATTGTTGTTCAAATATTTCCTTCAGTAGAAATTAAAAGGTATATAAGCCACAGACTGATATTTGTTGGAAAATACAATCAATTGTATTTGTATGAAGAAAAGTGCAATGCAAAGTATTGTTCATTACATATCCATAGGTAAATGCTTTTTTCCGTGCTTCTACGACTTCCTGTGTGCTTCGCCTAAAACGGAAAAAGCTTACTTTCTGGTAATGAAATATACTATAGCGTGATGCGTCACTCCACCTAGGTTCATAATGGCAGACGTACGCTAGACGTTGACTTCAGAGCATTCGACATCAGCTCTTACATATGCAAAATAACGTCTCCTTAATTTTCCCTGGAATAGAGTACACGCATATTTCATATTTTGCTGGGATATTAATTTATAATAGTAAATATGATATCAAAAATTACTAATAATAGGAAATAAACCAGTTTTCATCGGAAATTACTCCCAAATTTTAAAATAAAATTCAAATTTCAATGCACTTTCCGACCACAACCCGAGGATTTCCGAACGATGCCGATGATACGAGTGATGTCATATGTCTTGTGTTTACTTATGTCAATATGGCCGGTATCGCATTAGGTTTTGTGTAGTTGTCTGTTTATATCGTATTTTAATCAACTATTAATTACTTCATCGACGTAAAAATATCATTTATATGTTTGTTTGAGACCATTACGTGTTTGTGTGTGCTTTTTTTATTTCTAAAAGTCAACGTAAAGTGGAAAGTGGACATAAATATTCGATATTTCCGAGGATATTTTAAAACTTTTGGAAGAATATATTTTATTTACTGGTTCAGTGTTCAGTGACGATTCTTTCATATTTTGTGAGTAAAGATATGGCTAGCGAAGGTTTTGTAAAAGCACAAACTAATAACTTACCCAAAGTAGACTCTTTTATGCTGCTTGAATTTATGAAGTCAAACAGCTGCTTTAATGCAGAGGAAATAAGAGCATAATAAGCATTATCGTAAGTATGATTTAAACTATGTTTTATTTATATAATATATACCAACCATACTTCGATGTGTGGTCGTAAGAAAATGATGTTTTTATGGTTGATTCCTAGACATATAGGTACATAACCTCAAACTATTCAGGAATAAAAATTACCAGCATAGAAGTAGGTACTTTTAAGTGTATTTTTGCTTGCGCCACCAGGTAAAGTAACAAATATTTTGTCTGGAGTTTTAATAGAAGTTAATTTACACACTGAAACAATGCAATACTTGGAATACAAAGTTTTTTTTCGGCTTTATCCATTTTTAAGCTTTTAGAAACAAATACGGTCACAAGAACTCAGAGCGTGGTACACGAACAAGAACGTAAACAAATGACGTCACACAATTGGGCAGCCAACTTTATGAAGTAAAGCACGTTTTGGTGGACTTGTATAATTTGTATACAAATTGTATAATTTTCAAAGTCGTTTTAAAAGTGGAGTTTATATTTTTTTGAAAAAATAGGCATGCAAGGTGTTAGGAGACCTGATAAAGCGTCAATTCCTACCAATAGCAAAATTTATGCTTGTACCCTATTGTACCTACCCTACCCTACCCTACCTACCCTATTGTATAATTCTCCTATAATTCGTTTCAAAGATAATCCCTTGTTGCAGGTCTTTTCACCAGCACTGTATATATAGTTTGCAAATTTGGAAAATAGTGTTAAGTATACTTGAGTTTTACACATCAATTTTTTTTTATTTACGAGAAACTAGAAAGTTTTTTTTTACTGTTAACCGCTGTAGTGCATTTCATTCATTTTAATTGGATTACATTCCAGGATTATTTCTTGTGGATTCGCCTAAGCTCCCGCTGCTAGCCTGAATGATTACTCTGGCGAGCATTTTCCACGTTACCAAGTGGTGATAAATTATGTGGAAACATCTGAAAATCATGTTATAAGAAAGTTCGGAAAGTACTGAAACTAATAAGGTTACATAGAAAGTAAAAATGTAATTACAATATTGATAAAAAATCAGAATTTCCTGCATTAAATTGAGTTAGCTCTTCCATCATTGACGGACACTTCTATAGCCGTCAAAGCGATGTTCACTATGTGGCAAGCCGGCAATAGCCGTCCAAAACGGAATGGTCGTTTTTAGATTCTGCGGCTATACCAGCGCAAATATACATTTACCGGCGTACAAGTAGAATCCTAGTGCCATGTTTTGGAAAAAAAATTCAGGTTCAATTTTGTTGATGGTATAAAAAGGTAATCTTTCATTTACTGGATGAAGCAGTGTGAAATTATTACTAAATCTTCAAGGAAAAGACAGTTTATAGAATAAAGGGAAGCGATTATACGATCCCTCACTGGTATAGATTATGAACAGGATGGAAGATCTTTGGTTCAAATGTGCACGATTCTAAACCAATGTAATCTACAACAATGGAATACAGCATTTTCCTGAGAAAATGTCTCCTTCTGAAAATTATCAGCGAAAAACATATTTTCAGCGTTGTAAACAATGTCATAAACAGGAAATAGGGTGAGAAACATATTTCTGCAAGAATTGCATGTCAAAACCTGCACTGTGTACTGCACCATGCTTTTAAATATGGCAAACAGAAAATAAAGTTTAATAATCATAAAATTTAATGAATTTTTCTGTCATTTATTAATGTTTGTTTGATCATGAACAAACATTTCGTGTAAAACTCCCAAAAATTCTTTGTTGCACACAAGAAACTGCTGATTTGAGCCATTGATCCTGTCATTCACGTTTTCAAATATTTGCTCTCATAGCCGCCATCGTCCCATTACATAATGTCTAGAGTCCGCTGGCGCCATGACGGTTATAGCCGCAACCTAATTAGAGGTGCTAAATTGATCAAAATTGAGTTTATTCAAGCAGAAAGAGTGAAACTATACTTCTAATATTCTGAAAAATACAAAAACATATAGTGTCAATTTTCGAACTTTACTTTTTCCTACTGTCCGACAATGTGTCAACTCTTGGAATATCATGTCATCCTGGTATTATACCCCACTGGCTCAGGTCTAGGAATTCGCCTTTTTAACTTTAATAACAAGTTTTTGCCGCATATGCAAAGAAACTTAACCTAATTTTCACGGATTACACTCATGAAGTTTACAATACTATCATAGAGAATTAATATAGGTATATTTTAAAGGGATCCTTCCAACTTCTTTAAGCAAACCTCACATGCTTACGGTTGTTGACTAATTCTCCAGATTTCCGTTTTGCATTTCCTTCCATTAGTACTATTTCTATTGAAGTTATCAAGCATCTCAAACAACTCTTCTTTCTATTCGGTACACCTTTTTATACATAAAAACTTCCTCTTTTATGTCCCGTGAAATTAAGTTCTTTTTAGAACTTCTGGGAGTAGCTTCGAGCAGAACTATTAGATACAATCCTTGTAGAACTGGCCGGTGCGAACGCTACAACGGTATTTAATGGAAAACTAATAAATTGGTTCTACAGTCTCTAATTTTTAGATTAATCAGTGGAAGCAAGTAGTGCCAGAAGCTCTCTACTCTATCCGATCATTACTATTCACTATCACTGAAGAAAGAATTTCCATCCATGTGAGACGCTCAATGAACGGATTTCCAACTTGGCTTAGTACTGGTCCCGTTTTAAAGCGAAATTTCAATGCAAATTCAAATAAGAATGATCCTCAATATGCTTAAGTACGTTCATCTAATGGAAGAGAAACCACCGTATATCTGAGACACCTAGTTCCCCTTCACGATTATGACACTATAAGTTTCAGAAGAAGATTCTTCTCCGACCGATCTACAAATAATTGCTGAAAATGAGCAGCTCCTGGAAATTCAAGATCCACGGACTAGTGTTGAAGATGCTTCAACACCTCCTAGTCGTAGAGATGATCATCAAATGTCCGAATCGGATACTATACTTTCCACTAGGCTAGAGGATTACGATTCAGTTAGTTTACTATCACTTAGTCTTAAATTGTTACTAAGTATATTTTTATTATGTATAACTTTGACAAGTTTATCTGAAACTACGGGGCATCGGTAAGAGGCGAGGAAACATGAGCATATGTATCATAAACGTACAAATGGCGTACGGTACCTATTTTACCAAGTAAAACTGGAAATACAAAGGTCACTGACAATACCAACGCCACTGGATAAATCAATATCAGTCAATTGAGGAAGTGGGAGGGAAGAACACACGCACGCGCTTGCCAATACGAAGACAGCTTTCGATAAAAGTCACCAATTATGTAATTTGGAGGGTGTGGTAATTATGGTTTTTCGTACAGCGCTGCCAGAGCTTGGAGAAGCCCATAACAAATTTGAAAAAGTGCTCATCTTTTAAAATCTTTAAGCTGAAAAAATAATGTTAATAGATAAAATCCAAGGAAACAAACACATTAAAGTATTAACGTTTAATCATATTGTAAATATTGTTAATAATAAAAAGTCCCTTTTCTAATTATTGTCACTACATACTTATCACTTTAGCATTTTCATAGTTAAACGTGGCAATATCGAATGTTTTCTCTCACGGTTTCGGATAAATTTGCCAAAGTATATACTGTAGTCGTCATGTTCAAATTTGTTTATTAAAACCTGTCTTAAGGTTTTCCAATTTTTATCACAGTCAATAAAAGCATTCTTTTGTTCTATCATTTTTCAACTCGTTGTCGTTTTTATTCAGGAAATTTGAATAAACAAATAATTCACTCGTGAAATTCTCAACTTTCTCATGTTTGCTTCTTTAACGAAAGGAAATCCAAGCTACCATATAAATCACTCCCCTTTGAAGTGCGATGTAAATTCTTTTATAGAATTCAACAAGTGATCCCGAACGGCGAAATTTCCCCTTTTTTACGACTGAAAGCAATCAGAGTGCCGTTTTTACAAACGTATATAGGTAAACATAAATAACGAACGGAGAGTATTCTTTACAATTTATCATCTTTCGTTGATAGAAAGTACTTATGGATGGGTATTTTTTTACAAATCGGTGGTTAATGAAATAACTTAGCGAAATTAGAGCACCCCGGTCAAAGTGGATGGGATTTGGGTAAATTGTACGTCCCAACATGGAAAACAAAATTTTATAAAACCCTGAATAAAGTCAATTTGATCTCTCAAAGTATAAAGGATATTGTCACACTGCTCAAGGTCTATGAAGAAAGAAGAGTATAAATAATAAGCAAAGTGGTGATAGGAAAATATTTAATTACAAAAGTTGTGAATAAGAAGATAATCCACCTTCTTAATATATTATTGTTATTATGATCCAATAATAGGGCGACGACCCAGCACTGTAGTGGAACGCGTTTGATGCGATAATCACAGTCAAGCAGTGTCGAACATGGTTAGTACTTGGATGGGTGACCATGCCAGGGGAAACCATCGTTTAGGGCCCGTACAGGCTACAGTGGACTAGCATATCACATCTCGCATGCATTATACTAATGAGCACGAGGTAGATATGCCTAGTGATGAGCGAGACTGGTCTTGGTCTTGCGGTCTTGGTCTTGGTCTTGCAAGACCAAGACCAAGACTAGCTTCAGGTTGCAAGACCAAGACCAAAACCGAGCAGTGCAAGACTTATGCAAGACCAAGACTTAGAATTGCAAGACTTATGCAAGACCAAGACTAAGCCTGCAAGAGTCTTGCGGTCTTGCGATTTTTAAATATTTTAACCGAAAAATAAAGATGAGCAGATCATTTTAAACCCTCCCCCTCCCCAACATATACTGACCACAACTGCTTGTTTTAACGGAGTATTTTTTTCATATACAGGGTGTTCCCGCTCAATTGTTCAAAATATATAGGGTATATTAATAAAACCTAAAGAAGTAGTTTGAGATAGGACACCTATGTCTGGAAGTGTGCCGTTTCTGAAATACAGGGTGTTGAAATTTTACAACAAAAATCGGTACCAACAGGTGTAAAAAATATGTCAAAATGCATTAAAAACACAAAGTATTTGTCTTAAAAATGATAATAAAATGTATTAAATTATTTTATTATTATTGCAAAAGGAAAATCGGGTGTTTCAAAAACTAAAAATTTCAGGTAAAGAATATTTGAAGCACAATTTTATGGTTTTTATTTTTTTACTCGAAAGCGGTGCGTCAGAAAGAAAAAACTCAAAGAGCCTTTTTATTGAGAATTTGATGGACATTTAGATAAAAAATATATATATTTTTTAAAACAGTGGCGTACCATATTTTTTCCAAAAAAATTTACATCTGTCCCTTAAGTCCGGCCCTGGACAAATTAAATTAATTTCAATTGGTTTCAAATTGGCAACACAACTTAATATTCACATCCTAGAAATTTTAATAAAATCGGTAAAAGCATTTTCAATTTAAAAGGAAAAATTGTAATTTTTTTGTATAACTCTAACATCCCGTATTTTGGAAACAACACACCGGCCATAGGTGTCCTATCTCAAATCACTTCTCTAGGGTCCCTCTAGGGACCCTAAAAGTTTTGACCAGTTGAACGGGGACACCCTGTATTTATGTTTAAACCTAAGGAATCCCACCTCAAGTGAAGAGTATTATTAATGACCAAGCACCAAAACTATTTCGCGAGGGTCTTTGCCTCGAGCGGAATAAGGTGGGAAGCTTATAAATGTCTCCCCCACCATGGTTTATATACAATTTTCTCCACTAGTGGCAAAATTTGAGACGCAAATTAAAAATAATTCACAAAGGCACTTCGAGAAGCGTTAACCCCGTCGTCTGACTGACAAGTATACTTTCAGTTTTCGATATAATTATGAACATAGTCGTTATGTCATTAGTCATATTTGGTATGGCATTTTTATTCAAATAATTTTATCTTGATAGGTAATGTCAAGTAGCAAATAAACAATCTCCTGGGTATACAAAATTGTGTTGCACATGTTTTTGTTGAACTTTTTGTGTGTGTGTGTGTGTTTGGGAGCCGTTCTGATGCCGCCGGGAGCACTGCAGCCTGTTGGCTTATTGTACTCTACTCCCACATTCATTCCACCCATCCAGTTATCCCCGTACCTTCAAGTAGACGATATAGGTCCATTGGATGTGTGCCATATACTTCGGTTGGAACATTGGCTTCTCCGAAGATTGTTGGTAACCTCGAGAGTTCATCTGCTTGTTCATTTCCAGAAATACCGTATGTCCCGGCACCCACACTAATCTTACTTTAATGTGGTCTGCTAGTTCATTCAGTTCTTTCTGGAATTCTTCCACCAGTCTGGATGTTACCTTGCGGATGTTTAAAGCTGCAAGGGCTGCCTGGCTGTCAGTTAGTATGTTTATCCTATGAGCGTCAGACCTCTATTTGTTAATTCTGACACATTCTAGGATAGCATAAATCTCTGCCTGAAATACAGAGGTATGTTCTCCTAGTGAAAAGGAGCATCTTGTGTTTCTCATTTCACTATACACACCTGCTCCTGTCCCTTCCCCAGTCTGTGACCCGTCTGTGTACCAGGTCTCTCCTCGGGGAAGCATCAGTCTGCTTGCGTCTTGCCAGTCCTTTCTGTAAGGTAATTCTACCTCATATTTGAGACTGGGGAGAAGTTTAATGGCCATATAGTTTGTTTTCATATCTAAAATGGCTCCACTTATGATGTCCTTAATGGATATGTGTCCAGATCTAACTATTTTGTTGCTCAGGTTATTCTGCTGCCTAAATAGCCCCATCCTTGCATTCCCCATCATCACGAGGTGTAATGTAGGAATGCCAAATAAGGCTTCTAGTGCTGCCGTTGGCGTGCTTCTCATGTACCCTGCAAAACTGAGACAAGCAAGTCTTTGCACCTTGCCTAGTCACATCATTGCGTTCTTTTGTGTCGTCTTTGTCCACCAGACAAAAGACGCATATGTTATTATGGGTTTAACCACTACACTGTATATCCAGTGTATCATTCGCGGACTCAACCCCCATGTTTTCCCACAAGTTCGTCTTGCCATCATTAATGTGGTGTCCGATCTTGTTGCTACTTTTTCCATTTGTTTGGTCCATGTTAATCTCGAGTCAATAATCACCCCGAGATATTCAACATCAATAATCATTGGAATGTCCGTACCTTGGAGGAATAGTGGTACCAACCCCACCAGGTCCCTTCTTTTGGTATAGGAAACTATGTTTGATTTGGTGGGACTTATAGTTAAACCCACCTCTTCCATTCATTTTGTTAGTATGTTCAGAGCCTGTTGCATGCGAGAAGATCGTTCGGTCTCTCATCATGCAGTCTATCCATCTGCAGCTTGCTCCGTCAATTTGCTTTCGACGAATTGCCCTAGTGTTTACTTTGTAAGAGGTGTTATCAAAGGCGTGCCAAGAAAGGCTGCTAATAATACTTCCTTATTTTCGAGAGCGTACTCTATTCCTTGTACTAGGTGATGGAGTGCTGTCTCTGTGGATATTGATCCAGGTCGATCGGTCTTTCTACCTCCTCTAATGTGCATGTCTACCAGTTTTTCCAATGTCTTCAGTACAAATGACATCAGACTTATGGGTCTCAGGGACTTCGCTTTATTTTCACCTGTCACCATTTCTCCAGACCTTTGGTATGTACCCTAGTCCCATGCTTGCTCTGAGGATCGTACATAGTCTGCTGAGTATAATGCCGTTTGCCTTTTGCAGCATAATTGGATAAATCCCGTCCAGTCCCGGTGATTTATATGGTTCAAATGAGTTTATTGCCCATTTTATTTTGCTTTGATTTACCACTTCTCTAGATACTTTCTAACTTTCCTCGTTACTTCGGTTTGGAGTCTTTGAGACCATATGTTGTTCTGTATCCAATGGTTCATCGCTTATTTTATATTCTGGAAAATGTACTTTGAGAAGTTCTACCAGAGTCTCCTTCCCGTTTTGTGTATATCTCCCATCTCTTGTCTTTTGTTAAAATACTATCGCTGAATTTTCAAAATATTTGAATTTGTCCATTATTGACCTATGTTAATAATGGAAAATACTATAAACCACTAATAGAGAATATAAAAACTTATCTTCTCAGTTGGCTAGAAAAAGCAATAATTGTCAACTTCACAGCTAGTAGTGGAAAAAAATGTTTCACAATTATTTATCTCCTGGAATATGCTGTTAAATAAATTATCAGGGTCAACATTTATTTGATGAACTTTGCGTAACTGATGACTTCTATTTTAATTGATAAGTAATTATCCGTATTTTTAAAATATTATATTTGTGTTCAATATATTGGAACATTGTATTAAAATCTACATTGGAATTTAAATGTGTTAAGGTCTTGTAAAATAATGTATATTCGTAATATAATAATTGGTTTGGGAATTTTAGCGCAAGTTTCAATCTGTTGGGGTGGTATTGAAGGTAATATAGAAATTTATTTATTAGCGAATAATTAGCAAAAAAACTATAAAAAGAGTTGAATCTTCAATTCTAGTTCCTATGATTGTTATTACTTATTGAAAACACATTTTTTCATTAATAAATAGAAATTTTTCATTTTAAAAATGTATTCAATATTTAATAACACAAAACTAAGCTAAGCAAACAAAGTGTTAAACACTCGTGATAATGACATACTTTGAAATAGTATTTATCTACCTAGAGTCTGACATACTTCAAAAAACATTGAAACTTTTCAAGGTATTGACGTAAAACATATAGGAGCTAGTGTGACTATTGAATATATTTTTTAAATTGAAATAATGGTTGGTAAGTTTATTTTTCTCTCAGTTTTTGTTATCAAATGAAAGATAAGATTACATATTACTACTACACTACACTACACATTTTGTCTATGGTAGATAAAATAGTAAGGAGAAGTTGTATTTCTCTATTAGTGATGAATTCTATTATTAACCTAGTTCAATAATGGACACATTCAAATATTTTGAGAATTCAGGAGTAGTACTAGTTCAACAAAAATTTGTGCAACATAATTTTGTATACACATATTTGCTGCTTAAAATCATAGATAACATAACACTGAAATTAGCTAACAAGATCAAATTATTTTAATGAAAATGCCATTTTAGGCCAGTCGGTATGGGTCATTTTAGACCAAAAGTACAAGTAATTAGCAATACGGCTGATTTTTTTTAGCAGCACCTTGAAGTATGTTGATTAATATAAAAAAAATTACCAGTCTATCGATTTCCCAAATAAGAAAAAAAAACTTTTTTTGTTCGAAATTTTCCAATATTTCACGCTGCGAAGAGGGTGGAGAAGAATAAAAAATACCACCGGGTAGGGGAAGTGTTTTGCAATAAAAAAAGTCCCATGCGTTTTTTTCGTCCGATCAATGGTTTTCCGTAAAAAATTCGGTAAACTAAGTATGTGTTCCGCATCCGCGCGACTCTGCTGCACGGCAGAAAAAATATAAATATTCAAGCAGAATTTTTTTTCAATCTTTGGTGAGAGTTAGGGTTGTAAATAATAAATAAAAGGTGATAAATTAATTTTTACATATTTTCATTGGAAAAAGGTGTGAAAAAATTATATATCTTAAAATTATAATATTAATCATCTTAATGGGAGTTTTTTTGGGGATGTGACAATAATACTAAAGTGTACTCTTTTAAGAATTTAATCCGAGCTTTCGGAACATTATGTTTTCATTATCAAGGACTGAAAATGTTAAATAAAATAAATTATATAGCAGATAAATTAAATAATAATAATACTTACATAATATCTAAATGAGATTAAAGGTAAAAAAGGTGTATAAATGGTAATAAATTAAACATTTGTATATAATAAAACTCAAAAAACAATATAATAAAAAAATTGTTTTCAAAGATGTATAAATGAAATTCTTAAAAGAGTACACTTTGGTATTATTGTCACATCCCCAAAAAAACTCCCATTAAACAAATTATAATCATTATAATCTTCGAATCCAAAAATGTATGCGAATTAATTAATTTTGTAATCATATATTCTACATTTCTATGCACACCCCATTGAAATTAATCCAGATTTTTCAAAGTTACAGTATTTAATATACTTATATATATTTTCTTGTAAATTCATGATTCCTAAAATTTACAAAATAATGAAAAGTGCCGTATTTCGTAATTATGAAAAATTAATTATCACTAAATTTTATCCATGGAACAGACCTTCTGAATAACAGTTTCCATCCTTCGAAAAATTTTTTCAATGCCACCTAATTCTATAATATATTTTTTATTGAGATAGTTGGTTTTTTATTGGAATATAATATTTATATTATATATGATGTATATATTTACCAAAAATGATTATGTGCTATGACAAAAAAATTCCATCTTAAAGCTGACACCTCCCTCTTCAAAACGCCGTATTACAATTATTCATATCTACATTATAACTGTACAATAGTTTATAATGTACATACTCCGCCGTGCTTCGGAAAATAGAGTCGCGCGGATGCGGAACACATACTTAGTTTACAGAATTTTTTCCGGACAAACCATTGCTCGGACGAAAGAAACGCAAAAAACCTTTTGTGCTGCAAAAGACTCCCCCTACACGGTGGTATTCTTTATTTTTCTCTACCTTCCTCCCAGCGCGAAATATTGAGATACTTCGAGAAAAAAAAAGTTTTTGATTTTTTTCTAATTTGGGAAATCGATGGACTGGTGATCTTTTTTTTATATTAATTTACATACTTTAAGGTACTTATGAAAACAAATCAGCCGTATTGCTAATTACTGGTAGTTGTTAGCCCTATCGTCTGGCCTAATTTATTTAAAATTCGCGCTCAACCAATAATGACTGATGACATAGGGTTTTCATAATGTATGGGTTAGGTCAACGATTATACACCCTACAGGATTGCTTACGTCACCAGTGGACCTCGCCCAATTTAAAATATATTGCAATCGTCAACACTTTTCACGTTTTTCTTGTGTATTTGCCAAAAATAATAATAAATTAATTTTTTTTTTGGTGATATGTTATTTAAAAAATTATATTTAGTAGTATAAGTAGTAATAAAATGAATATAAATAAAAATAAATTAACGATTGAAACAATAACTTTGAATTGAAGAAACTTGCTTATAATTTATTTTGCACAGAAAGAGAAGCAAATCTACGAGCTGTGTTTATGGGTTAATGGATGGGTAAACTCAGCATTATAATATATTTTGTTTCTTATGGGGAAAATAAAATAGACGCCTTATGTACTGCTACTGTTTTTTTTTCTGGGATTGATAATTATTATAATTAATCCTAATAATTGTAGTAAAATTGTAGTAAATTGTAGTAAAAGTTTACAAAGAAGGATTCATACAAGCAAAAATTAAAACTTAAATTATTTCATAACAGAACTAAGAACGTATAAAACCATGTAATGTAATGTAGATGTTTATGCCAGAAACTGAGAAACTAAGGCATTCTTTTTAGTTTTAGCTTATATCTTAATATCTTATTTTTTTGCATGATCTTTTACATTACATTTTACATGATTCTCTGTTCTAAATTTTAGTTTTCAATTAATTTTTATTTTTGCTTCCATGAATCCACCTTTAGTATTTGAAATGTATACATTGAAACTCGAATCCAAAAATTTTGTATGTACACTGAAATAACGTGCTTCGCATTTATAGACTTTCTTGATTGACAATTATTAGAGAAGTTTACTTACCACCTTTATTAATAAACAACACTCCTATTAAATATCGAACATTTAACACGTATATGGTTCAAAAAATTTCAACAATAAACACTGACAATCTCACTATGCCATACTGGAGAATAAAAACCAGTCCTCCATTAGCAGACGCTTTTCTTAATACCAACAGCAAAGAAAATCTGATCGTAGAGCAAAATAAGTTCCCTATATTTCAATTCAATTATGAATCTTTAGTGACTGTACATCATATACCCCTGTTTTTACGAAATTAGTAAAATTAACCAAGTAGTTTTGAAAACTGAACTTAACAATATAGGCGACAATGTTACTACAATATACACTGATGGATCGAAATGTGATGAAGGAACTGGCGCAGCATTTTTTGTTTCAAACTCTAATTATGTGGAAAGATTTAGAATTCCCAACTATTGGGAAGTTTTCGCCATATCAAAAGCATTAACTTGGTGTACTTTAAATCCGATCCAAATAGCTGTTATTATGTGTGACTCCAAGTCAGTATTACAGGCCATAGAAGGTTCCCCCCTCAAGTACTACAGACAAAATACAATTTTAGAAATAAAATAACTATTAAGCGAATTAAAAACCTCAAAAAAAAGTATTGTATTTATTTGGGTAGAAGGTCACTGTGGTTTTGTTTTGTTTTGTTTTCTCAGACCTTTTAAATGATTATAAGAAACATATTAGAACCAATTGGGAGCAATCTTACGCCGACTTCGCTAAAACATCTAATAGTCAATTGCATCCTACTTTACCAACTAAAATTCCTCATATTTTTAATTTTGATTATAGAAAACAATATACCTCCATCATATCTCGTTCAAGAATGGTCGTTTTCCGAATCATCTTTTTAAAATAGGTATTGTGAATTCTCCAGCTTGCTCCTGTAACAATGTATTAGTAGGAGACTTGATCCATATTTTCTTTGAATGCATTGAAAACAAAATATCAACAACCGAACTTAACAATTCTCTGATCGATTTCAATTTTCCTCTTCCCACAAATATAACCACTCTTTTGGCAAACATGGATAAGTATGTACTTGATGCTATAGTGAATTTCATAAATAAGTCTAAATTATCTATCTAGACATACGCTTTGATATTTCAATTTTTTACTAACTTTTAATTTTCTGTGGCTAATAGAATATGTCTGAGGCCATTCTCCACCACACACACACACCTTCAAAATTGAAAAAACGGATAAAATAACGCCAAAACACACTTTGTAAACACACGATTAACCATAAAATTAAAAAGGTTAGGTCCAGTGATGACGTATTCGTCCGACTTGAGCGAGGCGAACACAGAGTTAAATGGAAATAAGCAATCCTGTAGGGTGTATAGTCGTTGGGGTTAGGTGAGGAGCGAAAGCAGACTCTACGTGTCAGTCAGACGACGGAGTAAGCGCCTCATGAAAAGGAATCAGCTTTAACGATTAGTGCGCTCCCTATCGATTTGTAGATCGACACTGTCAAAATTTGATTGGAATATGTTGTTTATTTCGAGTTAATTCCATAAAATCATGGACCCAGGAATGTTCTTAACTTCAACATTTTTACCAGTGGAATTTAAAAATTTTCTGTTCATGTAAACTAACCTTAACCCACAGAATACCGATTACCGCGGTGCCTTAGCCTGTATAATCAAAAACATGTATACATAATGTACATTATATCTTATATCGCGTGGAGTGGTGGGTATGTGGTGGGTGTGTTTATTAATATAGGTAATATTATAATTAACTTATCCAACTGGAAAATATATATGTATAGAAGTAAGTTATACACTCACCTGTCGTAGGACTACTTAATGGTATAATGGTATATGATTCAACACACCTAAAACAAAAAAACAACAATGGAAACAAATCAAATCAGATTAAGGATTAAGCTGTCTATAGAGAACCTGTGTGGACTTGCTAATTAGACACTAGCGTCCATGGTGACGAAAATCAGCATCTACTGTGTGAGACAAATTAAATATTATACTAGTTGGAGAAGTTATGAAATAAAATAGAATGTCAAAGGTTATTATTATTTAAAAAGGGTTTCAAAAGATAAATGTCTTAGTCTTGTTGTTAATGAACAGCCCGATCTAACCTATGAAATTGAAAAATTACCAGAAGAGGCGCTAATAGTCATAACGCAGGTTCTCTGTAGACAACGTAGACGTGTATAATATTAGATTTACAGCCAGGTGGAAACTGTTTCTTTTCTGTGTAAGGTACAGGCAGCTAGACACTTAAAAAAATTCCAAACAAAAAACTGCATCATGGATTGAAATTGGGCACAATTGCTGCATACAAACCCGCGAGTTTTCTAGTACTTAATTCCGGATTCTGTTAGCATTAGCGTGCTTAAAAATATCAAGATTATAAATTCAAAATTAAAGTGATGAAACCAATAGAGTTACATTAATAATTCTTTTTATTTCAGATGGTTTCAAAGCTAGATACCGTTCGCTACCCAGGGTAGATTTTTCAGTATCAAACGCGAAGAAAAATGACATTGTTTATACATTGTTCACGAACTCTCACCCCACAACGGGAAACGTTTTGTCAGAAAACAATTGTGACGATGGAATCAAAAATAAAAATATTCCGACAGTATTAATAATTCACGGTTGGACAACAGACGATAACTCACCGTGGTTTAGGCCGTTAAGAGATGAGTTCTTTAAACTTGGAGAACATAACGTGATCTTTATCGATTGGAGCGTAGCTGGAAATCAAAGTTACCATATTTCATGCGCCAATGTTAGACCGGTTGGATTGTATATAGCGGAATTTTTAATTGCTTCTAAAGTGGATTTGGATAAAGTTCATCTAGTAGGTGAGTAGGTTATTATTGAGGTGCGTTTACGTCAGACAGTTAATGCCTGTGTAACAAGAAGACTTCATTAAATCAAGTTTTTTATTTTTAACATACTTTGTAATACCATCCTTGAAAATCAAATTATTTTTAGAAACTTTAAACTTGAATATTTGCTTTAAAACCGATTACAATTTATACGAATTCATGAAAAACAATAAATCCAAATCAAAATTAGACAAATCAGAAGTTTATGAATTAAAATGTGGTAATGACAACTGTGATTAAATTTATATGGGTAGAACTTTCAGGAATGTTAGAACTGGAATTTCAGAACACAACCAAAAATCAGATTCCCTACCCAAATCGCTTATTAGCAAACCAACACACTTTCGATTCAAATTTTGCATATAAAATCTCTGATATAGAACCTAAATCCCTGAAATTTAATCTTTGAGAAGCTCTTGAGAGAAATGGAAACAAATATTCAGATAATCTTCTTAACGACAATTCTCCCTTATTAAACCTTTTTACCAAGAAAGGTTACGGTGAGATTGTTGTGAAACTTGTTAAATACTTCAGTCAGTCCCATATTAAGACATTTTTTGCTTTTTATTTCCATGTAAAAAGATTATAATACTCATGACAATATCCGTTAAAGTCAGTATCAAGGCACTGTATATATTAAAAAAATTTCATCATACCTCCACTCGTTTGAGAAAGCTACTGTGTTAGCAAAACGAGTCACAACTTTAAGTGGAACATAGGTTCAAATATAATGTAGATTTTTACAAATTAAATTGTTTTTTTTATCGTTTAGTATTATCTTCATCAAGTAAAAGCCTCATCTATTGAATTTTTTTATTTGTTTGTTCAAAACCGGAATCAGTATCTTGATAACATCTCAATAGGTTAAATATCAGGAAGTGGTACTTGGAGAATTGTAATTGGAGAGCACATCTGGAAAAAATCACCACCAGTAAAACTCGGCTTTTCTGGCAATGCAGAAAACTAATAAGAGAACCTATGAAATGCCTCTGCAGAATGGGGACCGAAGGTTCTACAAGCAACGGCCATCCAAAACTCATATCAAATACAGCGAATGGCTTGTTTAAACATCACAGAAGCCATGAGAACAACACCAACAGCGGCAATGGAACTAATTACTGGTCTGACCCCTCTGGACCTGTACGTCAACAAGGAGGTTGCGTTAATGGCCATGGTACGATTGCGCACGGCTGGTGTGAGCCCCGAAGTAGGAGTATGCCAAATGAGGTTATGCTCAGGATCTAAAGTTTATTCGAGAGCACTAAGCCTAAGAATTAAGTGGTGGAAAATGGGAAACAATACCAGCGTGGTTCAAACATAACTGGCTGGTATCTCAATTGCCACAAAAGAACTAACCAGAAAAGGAATTTCTGGCAGAAACATGAGAATCTGCACTGATAGTTGACAAGTCCTATTAGCCTTGAATAAACAACGTGTTATATCGGGGCTAGTACTAGAGTGTCACCAAGATTTAGCTAATGCCTCGGCAGATAACAATATTATCCTGAGGTAGGTTAAAGGGCACGACAGGAGTAAAAGTAATCGCATTGCCGATGCTTTAGCCAGGGAAGCGGCTGGACTTAAACACAGTTACATCTAGGGCCTAACGACTTCGACAATTGCGGAACTAGCCAAACGTTACACCCATGCTCAATCTCTTAAGAGATGGGATGGAATCAAAGGATACAGTCTTGCCAGGATCACCCTGGGAAGCTGTCGCCGAAGAAATATTTGACGATGACCAGGAAAAACCTACGTTTAACAGTTGGATTGCTGACTGGCCACTGTCAACTAAGAAAACACCTCCATACTATGGAACTAGTGGACACAACTCTATGCATGATGTGTGAACAGGGAGATGAAACTGTCAGGTATGTCTTGCGAGTGTCCGGAGTTATCGTCAATAAGAGAGTGTGTGTTCGGTGAGTCTTGGCCTACACCTGCCGATATAAAGGAGATATCTCCTAGTGATCTGTCCACCTTCCTGGGAAGGACAGGATGGACGATGACCTAGGAGGACAACTCCTCGGGAGGATGTACAATGGGTCATATGCGGCCTAAGTGCTGTGAGCCTACACTCACCCTCCCTACTCTACAGATACAGGTACCTCCGCAGAATGGACCAGGGCTTCAGCAGCCTAATACAGGGGTTGTATATAATTTGATGTATGCATATAACAACAAAGTCAATGTCAGAATGTTCACTTGATTTAACGCTAAAGTTTCAGATCGCTTCGAAAAAATGTCAATGTCTTGTCCTTTTACGTTATATCTACAAATTTCCGAATTTATTACAGGTCACTCCTTGGGATCTCCCTTAACTTCATACATAGGCAAATCGATAATATCACTTGTTAACAAGAAGATTGGGAGAATTACGGCATTAGATCCAGCTGGACCTCTGTGGAGTAATAAAGATATGCTGGAATCAGAAGGTTTTAATAAAAAAGATGCTAATTTTGTTGATGTTATACATACAGACATACAACTTTTCGGATTTACTGCTCCTTGTGGTCACGTAGATTTTTATCCCAATGGAGGAGAACATCAACCTGGTTGTCCTTCTTATCAAACAGACGGTGAGTTTTGAATAATTTATTTTCGATAATTTTAATTTTTTTTTAATTCTTTTTAGATAATTGTAGTCACGCCAGATCAACTTTATACTTCATTGAATCTTTAGGAAGTAAAGTTTATGCAAAGGAAGCTATTTTTAACGAAGACGAAAACTTCAAAGTTAGTATAAAAGTTAAAGAAGACGCAAGAGAAGTTGTGTTTGGTCAACATGTCAATGCAACAACGAGAGGTGTTTATTATTTTGAAACAAATTCTCAAAAACCTTTTTTAATTACTGATAAATAAAATTTTCTTTGAAAAATGGTGAAAATTTATATTTTTTACTTAAAAGGAATACAATTTAAGTTGGCATTTGGAAAATTGGGAATTTGAAAAGGATATTAAATTGGATTCCAACAACCATCCACTTATCGTAACTTTTACTACTAAAAATAAGAATCAGAAGAAGGAAACCACCTCCACTTTCAAACGCGTGGGGATCAAGCATGACCACTGCACGACCGTTTATTGTTGTCCAGGGTTGCCACTGTTATATACACAACCCCCCCAGATACGGGACTGTACCTCAGACTAGAAAGAACCGTTTATTGTTGTTCAGTGTTGCCACTGTTATACACACAACTCCCCTAGATACGGACCTGTTCCTCATATTAGAGAGATCCTAGTGGGATTAATTAGATCAGTGACACCTTCTGTGTCAGAATTTCAATTTTCTGTGTCTTCAAGATATAATTCGGTTGTTAGGCAATCTCATTACATCATTTAATTCGAGTATTCATGGAGCAGGTGCGGTTTATACAATACAGTGCGTCGCAGTCGAAGCTGACACATTTCAAACGCGATTATTGACTAAGCGTGATAATATAGGAATGTGCGGTTTCAACCAACAATGAAAATTCTTCATGTAATGATGGTTATTAATAAACAACCATTAACGAAACGAGCCAAAGGCGAGCTTCGTATGGTATTATGAAACGTGAACTTTGCGTTCAGCCTTTCAGCTTTTATATTTATCATTGAATATCTTCAGAATTTTGGTTTTTAGTGGAATAGTCCATATATATTTCCTAAAAATACCCAAGTAGCAATTTAAATTCTATAAGGTTTGTATAAACAGCTACAAGATATGTCTTATAGGATACTTAAATTCTTATAACGGTCTACAAAACAATTATATGATCCTTATACAACTGAAAAGGGCCCATTTTTTAACAACTGTTTAGTTATAAAACATTTCTATTAAAAGTTTATACAACTCTTATATGACTGTTTTAAAGGAGATGTCTCCCAGTGACCTACCTGTCCACCTTCCTGAGAAGGACAGGATGGACAATGACCTAGGAGGACAACTCCTCGGGAGGATGTACAATGGGTCACATGTGGCCTAAGTGCTGTGAGCCCACACACTCACCCTCCCTACTCTACAGATACAGATAGATGACTGTTTTATAATCATTTATACAGCTACTATAAAATGATTTAATAGTGTGTCATGTAGTCACCTCTATAAAATGGGATTGAAGCGGCACTATGAAGGTCTTACAAAATGGTTGTATAATGCAATATATTTTTTTATAATGCTGTTATTTCGAGCACAATGGAAACATTTTGTCATCTAGCAGTTTGTAAGAGCATTTCATTTTTTAGTGAAGAATATCAGAACCAAATTATATTTCAACTTGAACGTGCATCATACATTTCATATGTAGAAATGAAGATTCATCAAAACGACTTGGGCCGCTTGGGCGGACATCGATAGTGAAAATTATAATTTCATTTGGATGGTTTGATAGCACAAATTTTGATGCGCCATAAATTTTACTGATGGATTATAGGTATATTTGGCAAGAAAATGAAGCGCTTCAATTCTGGTTAAGCTTTGATAGTTCATCACTTCATAGGGATATTCTTTCACAATATAATTCTCTAAACAATGATGAAGTCACATTTTTCAATATAGTTTCATGTTTCCAACTCAATTGCTCATAATGGCGGCGAAAGCAGAACAAGAATTGCTTATTTAAACATGGCGATTTATAAAGCAACAATTTTATCCCAAAAAAATGCCTTAAACAATATTTTATTGTCAAAGGGAACGGTATACAATAACTGTTTTATAACGAAGAATATTTAGGCACTATACAACTAAAAAGTGTTTTATAATGCAACGCAATTGAATGCTATACAATATTTATGATACAACATTATACAGCTTCAATAAGACAAGCTTAAGTAACTATTTTATAATGTTGTAGCTGTAAGTTATATAGTATATTATAGAACTCTTATAGAATAGGTATAAAAGTCTTATAAAATAATATTTTTGATATTGTATAAACTGGCTTATAAGGTATTATATCATTTTAAAAGAAATGATCGCATAATTCGTTATAGCATATATTGTAAAAGTCACTATAGAGTCATTTAATACAACAATTTTCTTTAAAAAACAAAATTATCGCAACAAAAGGCTTAATAGAAATAAAAAGTCCTTAAAACAACGCTATTCGACTATTTTACAACAATTCAGTCCTCTTAGAGTTCCATTTTGCTAGTTGGGTATTGCTTTTGAAAAATTAATAAATTATTTCACTTTTGTGATTTGTGGTGGAATAAAGTAATGATCCAAAAATCAAGATTTTTGAAGTATTTTACCGCGAAATTTGGAATTTTGAATTGTCTAAATAAGAATCTTCCTCTAAGGTCTTCTCTCATCGTCTGTCGACAGAGTAGCAAGTTTGGAACTGTGCAGTAATCCATTTGATAATCTTAACACCAGTTTGAATGAACAAAAGATGCCGTTTTATCTGGATTACTGCACAGTTTCCTGGAACACAGTTCTTGGGATACAACTTCTTGGAGTACTTACAAGTTCCTGGGATACAATTCACTGTATCAAACAAACAGTTCATGGAATACATAATACAGTTTCCTGAAATAAAATAAAAGTTTACTGGGATACAAGTCCCTTTGGAGTAACAAGTTTCCTGAATACAGTTTCCCGAATACAGTTTCCTGAATACAGTTTCCTGCATACAGTTCCATGGAGTAAACAGTCTATAAGAATACACCAGTAGTACCTACATCAATAGTTACAGTACAACTTCATCTTCACAAACAAAAGTTCTAGTGTGCTAAGTATTTTTTTTATTGTTATTAACCCATCTTTTTTGTAATATCAATATAGAAATTATATACATTTTTTTCACTCTGTTAGTTTTATTTATTATACAGAAACTTTTAAGTTTTTTTTAAACAGATTAAAAGTTAGCTGACCATTAAATTTGATTTTTTTCTAATTTTCTTTTAAGAAAGAAAATAGCTTTTACTATTTTTCTAGTTTGGCCAATATTAATTTGTTTTTCTTAAGATTAATAAGGTAACAAAGCCCTGCGAACTGGCTTAGTTTACCACCAAATTTGATTGGTTAGTTAGGCAAGAACCTGCAATAATCACCATAATTTTTTTTCAACGACATTCAATCTCATTATTTGTTTCATTGGCGCTCAACGTCACACAACATTTTGGTTTCAAAGTTTAAATATGTATTTACCTTGTTCATTAAATATTTCTGGTCTGGTGCTCGTCATTTCTTTTAAAACCTAATGCAAAAGATTTGAACTGGCAGAAAACACACGAATCTCTCAGTGACTGTCAAACGTTCTACAAAAATATTGGGTTTGCCATCTTGGGTATTCGAAAATCTAGATTTCTATTGGTAAATTTTTCAATTTTATAATGAAAACCACTGTTATCTGTAGATTAGGATAGGTGTAGTGTAGGCTCACAGCACTTACGCCACATGTGACCCATTGAACATCCTCCCGAGGAGTTGTCCTCCTAGGTCATCGTACATCCTGTCCTTCCCAGGAAGTTGGACATGTCACTAGGTGACATCTCCTTTATATCGGCAGGCGTATGCCAAGACTCACCAAACACACTGTCTTATTGACGATAACTCCGGACACTTTCATAGGACATGCCTGACAGTTTCATCTTCTGTTCACAAATCCTGCATAGATGGTGTCCACTAGCCCCATAGTATGGAGGTGTTTCCTTAGTTGACAGTGGGCAGTCAAAAATCCTACTGTTAAACGTAGGTTTTTCCTAGTCATCGCCAAATATTTCTTCGGCGCCAGCTTCCCAGGGTCGCCCAGGGTGATCCTGGCAAGACTGCATTCTTTGATTCCATCCCATCTCTTAAGGGATTGAGCATGGGTGTAACGTTTGGCTAGTTCCGCAATTGTTGAAGTCGTTAGGCACTAGGTGTCACTGGGCCAGTGTTATAATGAGTATTATTAGGAAACTGAAAACTGGCATTTAATTAACAACTTATAGTATGGGACTAGAAAAATATTTTAATGAATGTTCATATACCAAAACCAAAGTTGAGCTCTTCAGCATGAGCAATAAATAATTTCACCTAGGTCCGGGAAAATAATAGAACGATTGAACCTTACTCATATGCATATATTTCAAATTCTACTACTATGAACTACTCCATACGAGGTGGAAGTATTTATATTTTCTCACGACTCAACTTGTATAATGACAAACTAACTACACTACTCCTAATTAACATATACAAAACATACCAATCTTAAACACACATTTTAATTATAAACGTAAGATCCCATAATCCCGTGGTTACTCCAAAGGTTTGTTTTGTCGCGGCAAATTCATTCCCTTTGCCGTATCTGGTAGTAATTTCATGACTAAAATCGCCTCCAGCTAACTCTACGTAATATCTAACATTTGGTTCATTATATCTAAACGTAAATCGAATACGAAACAAACAATATTTGGAATAAACATAAAAAGAAGTTATTCAAGTGATAGACTCCTCATATGAGATGAAGTCACGTGAAGTTGCAGTCGTACGGCGAGCTTGTTGATAAAGCCAGCGCCATATTGTAAAATTGAAATTCTACTTTAATTCACGTGGCTTCTTTTGTGGAAAAATTAAAAAAGTTTGGTCGGTATATAAAATAAAGCTTAGTTGAAATCTCAATATTATATTTTTTTAATTTTTATAAAGATTTCAACTATCCAAAGCTTTATTTGAAGAACACCGCGAACTACGAATATCAACCATGGGATTTAAAAAGCTATTTTTAACAAAACCACCTTAATTAAGTTCAATTATTATAAAAAGGTTATTTAAACTTCGGAAAATGTAAATATAGTGAGTTGTCACTCTATCAGTTAATTCACAAAATTTGATTAATTTCAACTAACTTTGGCAAGACTTAAGACGAAACTTTCAACTTTATATTAGTTTTCGAACGTCATCTATGGCTGTAACTTTCGTAATCACCGAGATACTTCTTGAAGGGTATTATTATCTCAATTTTTTTGTTTAATAATTGTTATCCTAGCTCTATTGAGCAGAAAATTCAGATTTCTGTATTAAAATGTAAAAAACCATCAACTTCTATTATAAAAACTCAAAAATCAATGGGAGCTAGCCATTTCATTTCACAAAAGTTTTTGTTTGGAATTACTCTGGCTCAGTTTATGTTTGGATTCATTTTCAGCGGTAAATACAACAAAGCCGGGAATTATGTCTACCTCACGATACCTAATTTATTTTTTTAGGCCGTTGTGAAATCAGCACTGAAAAATACTCAGCTTTGTTGATCTTACTTAATTTGATGTGTTCTATAATTTCCTATACGCTCAATCACAATAATCAACATTTCAGTTGAAAAGATTACATTATTTTGTAATATTAAATGGGAAGTAATATTTTCAGTTTCGCAAAAAGTGTTAACTAACTGTTTAACTCCCAACTAGCAATTCGACATCGTTAGCGAACCAATATATTCTATAACTGTTTTATTGACGCTTCGTAAAAACTTTTATGTTTTATAAAGTATCATTTCACGATAAATTTGTTGCGCTTATCTGTTCGGTCAATAATTGCTTCAAAAACGTTTTCACAGTAAAATTATTAAATAATTATAGAATAAGTTATAGAGCTATTTTATAAACGTTTATAAAATACTTTTTATAGAGCATATCAGCTCTGAATGATAATTTGCTCTAAAATCATTTTATAATTGTTCAAATATGTTGCATAAGTAGGTCTTCTAACATTAAAATGTTGACACAACTATAATGGGCTCGTTTACTAAAATTTTTAAATCATTTTCAACTGTCGTAAAACAAAGTACTGGGGATAAAAATTTGATTCTAAAAATTTCATGTTAATAGCATTAAACAAGCATACCGAGAGCGGGGCGAAGAGTATGACTGTGACGTCACCGCATATTAAACTTAATGTGCACTAACCTTACGCTTCTAACTGTAACGTGCCTCGCGTATTTTGAATTACCTACAAAATTTTGTGTGAATAAAATAAAATGTGTGGACGTAATTTTGAAAAAGCAGACTCATTAAATCTTCCAGATGTGGATTTGCTAATGATTATGAAGTTCTTTAATCAAAAACACGAGTTAATTAAATTATAATTTTATACTACGTGACACATCGTTACTGTCTGTTTTCCGACCGGAATGATTAAAAATGTCAATATTTTCATAAATACATGCTCTCTCAAATGATATGCAGGGTAATTCCAGATGTTTTATTTTATCCCTGTTCTGGTGGACAAAGTTACGGAGACAACGCTATCTATAGGTTACTCAGTAAAAAATTGCAATGTTTTTAACTGCAGACTGCCCAATTAAATGAGCTTCTCCAAATGCTATTTATGATTAATGTGTAGTGGAAATTAAATCACCGATGTTGAAAAGAACAAGAAAAACTTATTTTGATGAAGCAGGTAATATTAGTTCCAAATGTTTACATCAGATTCAAATGCACATGCACCTCACTGGTGAAAAAGCGATATTTGTTAGAGCTGATCCGGACTTTGAATCAAATAAAATAATTTTTTTTAAAACATATGATATACGTCGTTTTGTCGATGATCTAATGAAAAGATTACCAGTTTTTTGGAAAAAAGCAGTATTTAAAAAAATTTAATTTGTGAAGAACTGACCCAATATTTTATTGAATACCTAATTTTGAACATTAATAACACCACAAGCTATAAGAACAATATCATCTACGTATTTAAAAAAAAATTAGATTAATAAAAGCGTGTGGTTTTCAATAACCCTCTCAATATGGATTCACAACGTATTTTATAAGATAATTTATAACGATTCTTATTGAAGAAAAATAAAATCCTAAAAATACACAAACCAAGTATGTTGACTCATCAGTGAATGCTTTGAGTCTTTTTATGCTTTTCTGCAATTGCTTCCGTTTTTTTGCATCCTTATTAACAGGAATAAATGTTTTGTTAGATGTTTTAATCGTAGTATTTTTACAATCTGGAACCGCACAATATTTATAGCTTTTTCACTCTGGTTCTGGTCCATTGTGTCGAATAGTTTAAATCATTTCTAAACGATCTTATTTCACAAACATAACACTGTTTAGAGTTTGCTAAAACGTATAATAAAATATAGTAAGCATATAAGCAAGCAAAATACTGTTACTAGCTAAGTAGTCAGCTAACCGAAAACCGATCGGCGCGGTATCCGTTCTCTGAACGAGAAATTCCATATCCGATGACGTCACGCCTGAAATTTGGAGAGGAGCGCTGTTTAATGTTTATAATTTTTTTTAGACGACTTGGGAGTCTCGCTGACGTCTTATTTTTTGCACAGAGCCTCAAAATGATGTGCTCTTTCTAATGGTAAAATAAAAAAAATTTGTAAATGAGCCCATCATAAAGCTGTTATAGAATAGCCTTCATTTTTATTTGGTCTAATTATATTTTTTGTTTGCACATACAAACGAAAAATCGTACAGTAGCTGGAAAAAAATTTAAGAGAAGTTCACAAAAAAATTAAGAGTACATATCATAAGATCGTAAGTGATTCACAGATAGAAAGCACCAGTGACTCTAGCTCTAACAATACTTCAGAGACCTTTAAGATTAGCAATCGAAATGACCATACTCCAACAGAGGAGGCTGATGGACTCAATATTAATTGCGTTTCTCATCAGGCAATACCACTGAATGAAAACATTATAAGTACTAAAAAAGCTAGTTAATTGTAGGTTGAACTTATATGTGATTCACTTTTTATACCGAGTACACATCTGCCTAGACAAATCCTGTTCGATTTTTATAACAGTTACATACACAGCATAATTGTCCTAGTTCGGACAATTTTGATTTATATGTATAGTATGGGAAAGTGGCCATTTTGTGAGGCTTTAAGCGACAGGCCATATATTCAATTTATATTTGTTTGTGTCTATCGTCTATTTTCATGAAATATTAATATACTGGATCCAAGTAACAATGAACGCTGAGTTACTGAGTCTGTTCAGACAATAAGCTGATTAATAGTTGATTAATGGTGTTGAATACTGATTAAGCTACTAACTTGAATAATGAGCTGAATAAGCGCCGAATCAGACAGTAAGATGCCATTATACAGCAGCATCCATATTCCATAAAGCTGAACTGCATACTGAATAAGTGCCTCTGCAGCCAACTTAGTAGATATTGTTCAGCAATATGCTTATGTAGCTGAACTTGGGTTGAATAAGCATTTCTTCAGCTTACTTAATCCGGTGTTGTTCAGCTATTTATTACTAGCTGAATACAGGCTGAAAAAGCGTTTTTCTGCTCATCAAATATTTCATTGTTCAGCTATTTGAACATGGCTGAACATGAGCTGGTTAAGCGCTTTTACAGAAATCTGAACAGCTGTAGCTCAGCTATTCATAGTCAGCTTAGTATGCACTGAATAAATCCTTCTTCAGTAAAGTTAAGAGCCACTGTTCAGCTTTTATCAACACAGACTGTAGAAGTTCTAGTTCAGCCCATTTTTAATATATTGTTCAGATATACGTAGTCTGTGAACAAAAAATAGATACTTAAATATATACTGCTCCAGCAATTTGATATTCGCTGGAATGAGAATTTATTCATGCCGTCGTGTATATCATTTAGCGATTTTTAGGTAATGTTTTTGATTATGTCACTTGACTGGCTAATTTATAAAGCTTGCATTTATTACATAATTTGCATTTATAATGCTGGTTGTGGCAGTTCATCGGGTTCTGGTGAATTTATGAAGACATCAGTTGCTCTAATAATGTTGCTGGGTCCTGCTGGTGGCCGTTTATCATCAGGTTCAATCAAGTTTAATTGAACGTTCGGTACTTCTAATACATGATATAAATATGTTTATGTAGCAGTGGAACTTGGCATAACTTGGACTTTTTTTAATGGGGGCTCTTCATCACGTCTATTACATTTTTCAAATATTAAATTAAAAGTTGGTCTTCAATTAGTGAGCTTTTTTTAATAAACACATAATCGCAGATATTTCTGTATCATGCCCTTATGGATTTTCTACTTCAATTCCACCTTCCTCGTGAATTTTCAAATACAATTGTTTAATCTTACACAGGTTATAGGCGGGTGTTCAGCCACTATTGAACCATATAGATAGATTCACAAATACCATTATTCGCAAACATTTAGCATGTGTTCGTTTGGCGCAGAGGCTAAAGACGAATCGATTGTTAAATGATAATCCACGGGTCACAGGTTCAATCCCCACCGAAGGAAGGAAGAAAAAAAAGGTAAGTAAAAATATTTGTAAATTAAATTATAAGAGTATGTAACTGAGGTAGTTGAGATGGATAAATAATAAAAAATTCACAAAATTAAAAAAATGTATAATGCATATTAATTTATTTTTGCTTGAAAGGTGAACTGAGCAAGAGCTGCATAGAAGCTTTGTCAGCAATTTAAATCAGCTACACTACACTACACAATCTGCAAAAGACAGATTTACAACGACTGAATAAGAGCTGAAGAAGCGATTCTTCAGTCATGACTGGCAGCCATAATGTCCAGTTTAGCTGTTTAAGTTCTCCACTTTTGGGTGAATGAGAGCCCAACAAGGGTTTATTCAACATAAGCTTGATACCGATATTCAGCTTTAGACTGAACAATAAACCGCTTAAGCGCTTTTTCAATCAATAATCAGCATAAATTGTTCTAGTTTATAATGTTGGAGGTCCTTGTGAGCTATTTACCAAAAATTGATATCATATATTTTTTTAAATAATTATTATATTTTAAATTTCCCCAATTATCATAATTCGGGTGGCGCGTTAAAATTTTATTAGAATTGTACCATATTCTTAATAGTAAATTCAATTTCGCAGTCACATCTGCTCCATGGATGGAATTTTTCGAGTCAATATTATCACTTTTCATACCGAATCAGCCATTTGTCATTTATTCTATTTTTGCTACCATGTTAACAGATTTTAATATCTTTTTACAACAACTAAAGAGACAAATTGCAGATTCACAAACAATTTGGTGTTGATAGGGATGTGAGAACAAATTTTTATCGTGTAGCTATCGGCGCTCGTAGCAAAACGTTCTTATAACGGCACTAAAAAAGTCCTTTAATAGATTCTTATTAGACATTTATAAACGTTCTAAAAACTGCTTTATTATAGCAACAGACAATATCCATAAAGCATGTTTGACAGGCGATTTGTTTTATAATCTGCGCCAATTCCATGCTTATAAGAGCTATAAGAACATTGTAAAAGTGTTTATAGAACAGTGCAGGTTTATAAAATGGTTTTTTAAACGTTCTAAAAGCCATTATAAAACTTTAATTGTTAGTTGGGCTGTTTAACTGTTTAAATGTTGATTATTTTGGCAAAATAAATAATGGGAACGCATATATACAGATGGGTCGAGAACGAAAGAAGGCTCAGAATGTGGAGTTTACTCTAGGGCACTAAGCCTAAGGATTGAGTGGGGTATGGAAAAAATACCAGCGTAGTTCAAACAGAACTGGCTGGTTTCTCAATTGCTCAGAAGAACAATCCAGAAAAGGCATTTCTGGCGACAACATAGCAATCTGCACTGAGAGTAGACAAAGCCTATTAGCCTTGAACAGAAAACGTGTTATATCGGGGCTAGTACTAGAGTGTCATCAAGATTCAGCTAACGCCTCGGCAAATGACAATATTATCCTGTGGTGGGTTAAAGGGCACGGCTGGAGTAAAGGTAGCATTACCGATTCTTTAGCCAGGGAAGCGGCTGGACTAAAAATTTTATAACCCAGTGACACCTACGGCCTAACGACAATTACCGAACTAGCCAAACGTTACAGCTATGCTCAATACCCCAAGAGATGGGATGGCACCAAAGGATGCAGTCTTGTCAGGACCCTGGGCGATCCTGGGAAGCTGGCGTCGAAGAGATATTTCGCGATGACCAGGAAAAACCTACGTTTAGCAGAAGGATTTCTGACTGGCCACTGTCAACTAAGGAAACACCTCCATACTATGGGGCTAGTGGACACACCTCTATGCAGGATGTGTGAATAGAAGATGAAACTGTCAGGCATATCCTATGAGAGTGTCCGGAGCTATCGTCAATAAGACAGTGTGTTTGGTGAGTCTTGGCATACGCCTGCCGATATAAAGGAGTGTCACTAATGTAGCCTAAGTGCTGTAAGCCTACACTCACCCTCCCTACTTCACAGATACAGATAATGGGAAGAGGCAAATCTTACATTTAAAAGATGGAAGATGGATTAGCAGATGACCAAAATGGTATGGGAAGAAGTGACAAATCAAATTTCAAACTGTCTGAGGAATAAAATAGATGAAAACTACCGAATTGAGGAAAAAAGTTACTGAAATGGAGACTAGATGGAAACTTCTCATTCTAAGTAGTAGTTTCGATAAGTAACCTAAAAACCAGCGACTATTATATATCTATTACCTAAGGAAACTTCCAGAAATTAAATTTATACCCAACCTGGATAGCCCGGTTCAATTATCATGGATGAAGTCAAATACCGTTTAAGATTTTGTCAGGTTTTTAAGGAAATTGGTCGAAATGTAATATTAATCGAAGAAAAATAATATTTTTATTGAAGCTCACTTTTTTGGTAACTAATGGTGAATTTGTCTATTATTTGTCACTGTGAATAATTCGATTATACTTATTCAAAAGAAAATGTGTAGTGAGTTTGACAACAAAAGTTAATAAATTGTATGCAGTGGAATTTATTACTTTCATGTGGTTAACACGCAAAGTATCTGCGTGCAGTGTCGAGTTTATTAAACATAATTTGGCAGCAAATTAAAAGCAAAAAAAACTTGTTATGCTTTAATTCCCTACTTTGTTACTTGTGATAATAATAACGAGAACAAGGTAATGTACTTATACCAATGATAAATTTCCAGAAATACTATTAAATCTTGAGTTTATTAGCTGTATGTACAGAGCTATCTCTAGCTAATTATGGAACTATCCAAATTGTTCCATACCCTTTCCCAAACCTTTTATTTTAGCCACCTGTATCTTTATTTCAATTTAAAACAAAATTTTCCAAGAAATCGAGGGTTATGTTTTATATTTCACGAATAAAGCTGAAAAAGAAACAGTAGATATATTTTTAAGCACTATTGCCACCAGCGGCCAAATCAATATGCACCAATCAGCGTAACAGTTCTTTGATCTTGCAGAATTGGTGCTACATGACCCACTTTTGTAACAAATATCGTTAACAACTTTTTGGAAACACTTCCAGCCGTATGCATATAGTCGATTGCCACGGACTTGCCATTCTATTTTATAGGCAGGATGCTGGAGAAATGGCGATGAAAAGTTTTTCATCCTGTATATAGTTTTTATAGAAACTAAGCTATCCACTTAACACTTCATCTAAAAAATTTCAAACACATCAAAGTTATCATATTTCCTTTTTAATACTAATTATGTAGGAAATTCGCTTCTCCATCATTTTCAAATTATCCTCAATATCTAGAAAGAAGAAAAAAGTCAAGTGGCATTCACGATACAATTTTATCTTATTTCTCTCCACTCCGTTCCCATTTTCTCCGTTATCAATCGACCCTTTCAAACTGAAAACGACTCTAGGAGCAAACTGAAAATATCCAAATCTGTACACTCACTCTATACCAAATTATGTCTTTGAGATTTCCCCGAGGAATCAAGGAAGAGGAGATGTGAAAGTTTTATCTATCTAGTGTTTGCGTAAATTGGCACTTCTTCCTCTTAATTACTTAAGCTGGGAAAATTTTCGCGTAGTCGCACTGTCATTTTTACAGGAAAAATTACTTTTAAATTGCTCAGTTGAACAGGAAACAATTTATCTTTCGAGATTTACCAGAATAATCTCTCTGCGACCTCTATTAATTTCAACGTAGCTATTACCTATCCTAAGACATTAATAAAATGTAAATTGACTTCCCTTAAATTTCATATTAAGAAGCCGACAAAAAGGTGAGCTATCACTCTCGTTATAAACTACACAAGAAGCTTTTTATATTAGTAATTCCTTCTAAGACCCCGTCAATGGCTGCTTGAAAAGAGTTGGAATGGAGAATGCAATCTAGATTTAAAGGACCACAATAGATCTGAAAAAGTTGCAGTAGGATAGGTCGAGTAGCCACCTCACCATCATATTATGTTGCATAACATTCTTTAATGTTCACTTAAAGATACACTCCTTATATCCACCAGTTATTTTCGAATGAAAAAAAGATGAAGATAGAAATTAAGCGAAAAAGTTAGTAGTACATAAGTGGTGGTCTTCAGCAGGAAACCCAGAGTTGAAATCACAGCAAACTTGGGCAGGTACGCTACCATCTTTCAGGCTGAAGTATACGCTGATGAATCAACCAGTTGTAAAAAAGAACATACACATCCTGTCAGATAGCCAGGCTGCTCTTAAAGCACTGAGCTTGAACAGGATAAAATCTAAGATGGTATTATAACTGTCTACAATCCCTTGAAATACTTGGCAAGGGAAACATTTTGCCCTGGGTGCCAGCGCATCTAGGAGTGGAGGGCAATGAGGAGGCCGACACTCTGGCAAAAAGGGGTCAGAGACTTTAATTATCGGACCTGAACCATTTTTTGGCATTGCGGAAAGCACTGCTAGATCAGCCATAGCTACCTGGCGGAGAGGAAAACCTATACGTACTGGGCAGACATACCTGAGCTCTCTTAGTCGAAGGCGTTCATATACTATCCTTCGAGTACAAAAAGTTAGCAGATCCTGGAATGGAGCAGAACTAACCTACGCATTCTGACGGGACTGCTTACAGGACACTGTAGACTGAATCATCACCTAAAGAAGATGAGTCTGGTTCAGATCTTGGACTGTAGGTTCTGTAATTTGGAGGACGAAACTGCGGAGCACATACTATGCTGATGCCCAGCCTTGGACAGGGTAAGTACCTTAGAGCCGAACGACTTTAAAAAAGTATCACCAAATACAACCATGGACTCCGCCAGAAGCACAGGATTGTGGGGTGAATTGTAATCCCTAGGGGAGAGCCACAATGGTCGCAGTGGAAGTGACGAGAAGGCACCGCTTACATAGAACCTAACCTAGTTATACAGGCGGAAAAAATAGAGTCAGATAAAAGGCGGAGTATTAGCAGCTGCAACCAACAGACAAAAAAATGGGGAAGATGCGAGCAGAAATGGAAGGATAGTGGAAAACCATGGTAAACATAATTACAAACGACGGAGAACATGAGAAAACAATAAGTAGAAACTGGTCAGGAAGCATCCGAAGGGAGGTGCAGAGGACATATTCCCCCCGAAAATACGACAACGAGGAGATTGCCTTCACAGAAGTGGTTTCCATCGAAAGCATCCAGAAAGAACAGAGGGAGGTAGTCGTGCAAAAAAAACACCAACTAGAAAATATTTATAACTATCTGATATATAGTCAAAAGCGCTCTTATCGTGCGGGTTCGAAGGTCACTAACCATATTTATCAAATCATAAGAAACAGAGGTTACCAAAATGTGAGATTACAAATATAGCCGGAAAAAATATTGATGGTTAATGTCTCCTTCACACTGGTTGACGAATTTCCACTTTTTCATTCATTCTCGAAATAATCTATCAGATTAAGTACCATTTTTTCTGCTCGAGGATGCAAAATACCGGAAAATTGCTTCTTATTATTCATACTGTCACTTTGAATTGTCAAAGTGACATAACTGACATTTAAATGAAAACTCCGCTGGTGAAAGACTTTCTAGAATCGCTGAAAATTAAATACATATCCCTTTTTATCCCGTTAAAACTGCATAAGTCTGTCATATTCATCTTACGGAATTTATTTGGAATTTATAATTAAACGCAATAAGGGAAAACAAAAACGGTGAGTATGTCATTGTTGAATCGTATGACCCGCATGATAAGACTGCATTGGACTATAGTATAATCGTCGTCATACGCAATTTTCACGTCGAGCTCGTATCCAGTCAATGGGACTGTTAGCTGGGCCGAGCGGATTTTTTTTTCGCTTCTGAGCTACGGGGGTTTTATCTTCATCGGTTTTCCTACTCTTGTCTTCTGTGTGTTTTGCGCTGCCTCGTAAGGGGCGAATCCTTGGACAACGATCTACTTAAGACAGCCTTGTGGAGTTGGTCTACTTGTTCAACTTGACTCATCTTTATTTCTCCTAGGTGGGTCCTCTTGAGATTATCTACCAAATACTTTATCATCCCATCGAAAATCTGTTTTTTCGTCGGTGTACTTAGTCGTCTTCGCTTGGGCGTAGCTGACTCCTGGCTTCGTTTCATACAGACTATTTATCTTGTCGTCCTGTTATTTGGGGCGGATGGGTGTTATTACAACACTTAACATACTCGTGGTGACATCCCTGATATTCCACCATATTAAGCTTGTTTCAGTGTCTTTAAATAAGTACTTTATAAATGTACACTCTGTGGATAATTTTTTCCCAGCCGATAGTGCAGTTTCATTTTTTAAAATCTAGAGCTTACCACGTATAGTATTGTTGCATTCGATGATACATTATTAAAAATACAAAGCATCAATCACAGCATTTCCAATATAAACCGAACAACCATTTTACGGTCACAGAACGCGAATTAAAAACAAACAAACGTTAATTATTGTTTTCCGATTACACATTTATTTGATTTTGCAAACTGAATCTACGAGGTACCAAAAATATTTTATTGCAACAAAGTTTCAATCGTTGAGGCTAGCCGCACACGTTTCTGATTTTCCAACAATAGACCGGATTCAATTTGCAACTAATCTGGTTTTCTCTGGTAGCGGTTTTAGATTTAATATCGGCTTCCTGGATCACAATTCTAAAGTAATTATTCAACATCTGCAACCAATTAAGTGACCACACTGAACATGAAATATTTAATAGGTGTTTCGACGTATTCGAGTTTAAAATATAATTTTGCTTCAATCGAAAGATATTGCTTTAGAGAAAAACAGCATAAAACAGAGTGAAGCTATTTAAGAAATGTGTCCAGAGACTCTTTTGACAAACGTAAATCGCATATAGTGAATGTGATTCCAGTGTATATACGCTGCTCAACAATTGACGTGGATAATTTTAACTTTTGTGAATATTTTATTAAAAATTGCTATCAACTCGATGATTTATTTATAGTCAATTATTTTTTAATGCTTGGCTATCTTTTCAACTGAAAAATATGGGTGTACTGTTAATATTTTGGTCGGGGAGAAAAGTTGAATATCGGCTGTATTACTGCTGTTGTTGTTAAAGTTAAAGTTACAATTACATGCAGTGTAAGTGGTGCAACGGGCTCGTTTACTAAAATTTTTAAATCATTTTTAACTGTTATAGAACAAAGTACTGAGAATAAAAATAAGATTCTGAAAATTTCATGTCAATAGAATATTTTTCGCGGTTTAGGTGCCCCTAGGAGCATATATATATCCCCCATTCACCATGTATACCATTATTGTATTCTGTGTGCTGTGAACATGTATTTAGAACACATGATTTTTCTGTTCTGTTATATTTTTTACAAAAGAAAGGAAGGAGTGGGAGCTCGAGTATGTTTTTGTACTACAGAACAATCACAGTCAGCTCTCGAGTAAATGGACAAAAATACCATGTAGGGTAGGGTAGGTTCTCCGGGACCATGGCTTCTGAAAAGTTGCCGAAGCGTCAGAAATTCAATTGAATCCATTTAAATAAATCCGCGATCAAATCTGTTAAATCAGATTCATTTCAATTAGTAATGTTTGTGTAAGTGCTAGAAGATGCTATGAAGAACTTTATTATGTTATTGTCTAGTTTACTAAAATTTTTGAAATCATTTTCAATTGTCGTAAAACAAACATGTCAATAGAATATATGTCGTTCTCCTAATACAACCAATTAAACAAGCATACCGTAGCGGGGCGAAGATTATGACTGTTACGTCACCGCATATGAAAGTTAATGTGCACTAACATTACGCTTCTGACTGTAACGTGCCTCGCGTAGAATTTATTTATTTTGAATTACTTACACAATTTTGTGTGAATAAAATAAAATGTGTGGACCTAATTTTAAAAAAGCAGACTCATTAAATCTTCCAGAAGTGGACTTGCTAATGATTGAGTTTATTAAATTATAATTTTATACTATGTGACACATCGTTTTTGGCTGTTTTCCGGCCAGAATGATTGAAAATGTCAATTTTTTTATAAATACATGCTCTTTCAAATGATATACAGGGTGAATCCAGATGTTTTATTTTATTCCTGGTCTGGTGGTCAAAGTTACGGAGATAATGCTACAGCTTACTCGGTAAAAAATTGCAATTTTTTAACTGCAGACTGCCCAATTAAAGAAGCTTCTCCAAATGCTATTTATGATGAATGTGTAGTGGAAATTAAATCACCAATGTTAAAAAGAACAAAAAAAACTTATTCTGATGAAGCAGGTAATATTGGTTCCAAATGTTTACATCAGATTCAAATGCACATGCACCTCACTGGTAATAAAAGCGATATTTGTCAGAGCCGATGCGGACTTTCAATCAAATAAAATAATTTCTTTCAAAACATATAATATACGCCAGTTTTGTTGATGATCTACTGAAAAAGATTACCACCTGTTTTTTGGAAAAAAAGCAGTGTATTTAATAAAATTTAATTTGTGAAGAGCTGACTCATTATTTTATTAAATAATTTTGATCATCAATAAACCTAATAATAATTAATAACAAGCTATAAGAACAATATTATCTACTTTTTTCAATAAATTTAGATTGATACAAGCGTGTGGTTTTCAATAACCCTCTCAATATGAATTCACAACGTATTTTATAAATAAATAAAATGAATAAATACTTTATTTAGCCCAAAGCTAGTTTACAATATTCATTACAGTACACAGTTTTAAGGTAATTTATAACGATTCTTATGGAAAAAAATGAAATCCTAAAAATACACAAAGTATGTTGACTTATCAGTGAATGTTTAAGTATTTTTATGCCATCCCCTTTTTGCATCCTTATTAATAGAAATAAATGTTTTGTTAGATGTTTTAAGCGTAGTACTTTTACATTTTGGAACCGCATTGTGTCGAATAGTTTAAATTATTTCTAAACGTTCTCATTTCACAAACATAACAGTGTTTAGAGTTTGCTAAAACGTATAATAAAAAATAATAAGCATATTAGCAAGCAAAGTACTGTTACTAGCTATGTAGTCATCTAACCGAAAACCGATCGGCGCGGTATCCGCTCTCTGAACGATAGATTTCATATGCGATGACGTCACGCCTGAAATTCGGAGAGGAGCGCTGTTTAAGTTTTATAATTTTCTTTATGCAACTTGGGAGTCTCGCTGACGTCTAATTTGTTGCACAGAGCCTCAAAATGATGTGCTCTTCCCAATGGTAAAATAAAAAAAAATGTGTGAATGAGCCCATTGGTGCGTTGGATATTCAATTGTGTTTGTCAGTCACTACGGGTTTAAATGTGTCTCAAAGCGACGTCATTAAAGCATGAAATCGACATGTTGCTACCGAGAATGCAGAGTATGGGCATTGAGGAGAACATGAACGAGCAACAACACAAGCTCAAGATTTTGTAATAATCCTTGGAGAAACCCAACATTCTCGGCTTCAAGAATCGACAGTTTCTTTAGAAAAGCTACTGTACTAGTTATTTCTGGCCAGACTATCAGAAGAAGGTTGCATATTCGTAGCTTGGGGACAGAAAGGCACTCTACATACCCACGGTTAAAGGCGGCGCAGCGTACAAGCAGACATCGGTGGGCTATTGTAGAGACATGGGTTTGGTGGGATGGAGTGGCCACACTGCTCACCAAATATGAATTGCATCGAGCATGTTTGAGATGGAATGTCCAGGCAATTAAATCGACTTGAATAACCTCCACAAACCTAGAGCATTGCAAGTCATCTGGCTAGGCATTCCTGACAAGCTCATCCATAATTTAATAGATAGCCTTTCAAATCGAGTTACAGTGTTAAGGAGAGCCCGAGGTGGTCCCATACGATATTAATTTTAACAAACAGCCGTTGTAAATAGCATAATGAAGGAACTTTGTATGATTTAATCTCACTCAATTTGGCATTTTTTTCTTAAACACCCATTTTTCTTTCCTGGTTTCTTTTGTTATTCTCTAAATACACTTCCATTCCACGTAAATATCCTTTATCGCCAACCGTCAGTAGAACCGTCCATTATCAGATTGATTTCCGGAAGTAAACAAAAAGTTTACATATGCGTTTGGTAAAGTGACATATGGGTCTGGTAAAGTGACATATGCGACTTTGACATTACTCTAAAATCATCATCTGTCAGTGTCACGCTTCTCCCTATAACGGCTCGATAATAGTTTTCTTGCGATTTATTTATAACAAATTATTGTTGGAGCTCGTTCGACTTCAGGAATTAACTTTTATAATGCTTCAGGGTGTACCTTCAATTTAAATATAACAAATAATAGGTAGATTTGTTTTATATGTGCTGTTTACTTTGTCATAATAAAATGCTACTTCAACTTCAATTCTTAAGCAGTGTATATAGTTTTTATTGAACAGGAGAGTTCAGGTGGTTCAAGTGGAAATGAATAAGATAAAAATAAGTGTATATTTCCAATTTGAAAATTGTTTGAACAAAATTTTCAATTTTCAATTTTCAATAAGTTTACTGGAAATTTGAATAAAGTAGAGTGAAGTGAAAAATGTTCAACAACTTCATTCGACCGAGAAAAAATGGCATATAATTAAGTCATTCACTTGCTTTTCCAGTATTCTCAATGGTCTAAATACCTCTTCCCGTCACGTTGAAGATTCGTATAACATCAATTAAAAACTTAATATTATAATTAAATGCAGAACAGACCAGTGCTTCAACTGCTTAATACGAAGAAAAATATAGAAAAATACGGGGACATATTTTTATAAAATACTCCAATTTAAAGTATTACAAAAAATTACCGAAAAGCCCATTGCTCTGCAGGATCAAAGAAGTGCTGATTAGTACATACTTGTTTGCCTAAGTGTATTCGGCCACTATCATTGGAATATTCAAATATCTACCGGAGGGCGAGTAGCCAGCCATTTTTTCTTACCAACATGTGATTCTCGTCGAGAACCTTTAGCACCGATCACCGCTGAAGGGCAAATTTTTACATTTAATGTGCGACGGATAATCTCCGTTGGTGAGGATCAGTATACACTGATATTGGTCAAATATTCCAATTCTTCTCCTATAGAGAGATAAATTAGGAACACACTACCAATATGTAAATTCTTTCTCGAAGCGGAGCATGTGAACTGGAAAGGGATACGCAACGTATGTCCATTGCTCATCGCATGGTTCAATTTAATAGCCAGTAGTAAGAATAAGCTTTCTTTTTCCTGTAAACCATGAAACGAAAAGGTCAACAATTTTGATTTCTTGTGAGAGGTTTACCTCAATTTTTTTTTCTCTAAAGTGCATTTAATGTGAATGGTAAGTTGCCTTTACGTATATGCTTTTCATTTCTGATTCTTGCTTTCATATTTTTTCCTCCTGGTGATAAGCGCCAGACACACACATAGCGATATTGTTTTTTTTATTTTGTTCTTTGGTATAGTTTTTCTAGTTTTTCTTATACAGTTGATAAAAGGTTCACATGTATATAGTTGAAGTATTTAAAATATGTATATTTAATTTATTAATTGATTCAATATCTAATTTTACATTACATTTTTATCGCCTTCTGTGATTGAAATAAGTGATGCAATAAAATTGAGTTTTTATGTTATTTAGATATTGTCTCTTTAATTTCTTTGATGAATGGAAATAAATAAGATTTCCCTAATAATATCATATCGTATCATATCACATTTCTTTAAAGCTTCTTTTGTTTTTTTTTCTAATAGTAAAATACAGGATATTCTTTTTATGAACCACGTTCTTAAATGATTTTTTTGTAACCAATTGTAAACCGAATTTCTGCAGATATCCTGAATTTTACATAAAAAAATGTAACTATTGCTGATACACTGTATCTTTCCTAGCACTTTGTACCTGCCACTTTGTACCTGCCAATTTGTACGTGACATTCCGAATGAAGAGCTTTCTATGAAGTAGTTTCTATGAGGTGGTTTCCATGAACTAAATCTCTATGGATTAACATCAGATACCTAGGACCTGTCCGAAGAAACTAAGGAAAGTAAAACAATGTAAAACAACAAACAACGTGAACAACCATCATTCACTGTGATATTAGTTTTAAAATCATTATACAACTTGTGGATTTAACAAATTTGTTCATATTCCTTCTCTTCCAGCATTTCCAGGTTTGTTGATAGAGAGTTGTGAGGTGAAAATCAAGTCGACTAATATTATTCAGGGTTGCTCCCACTCACCTTTCTTGATTAACTTCAATTACATTCCTTAACTTGATTTATTAACTTATTGAATTCATTTGGTTTCTTAACTTCATCTATTATCTCATTAACTTCAATATAACTTCAATAACTTGAATAAAGTAGGATTACCCGCGAACCGGTTAGACTACTCCCTGAACTGATATTAGTTTGGTGTCTTAATTCACACCATATTGAGTCGCCGTTGCAATTCATATTTCCTTATTATTTTAAATAAATAATAGGTAACATAAGTCTAGAAAAAACAAACCCCTAACGACGAATGCTCCTCCACCTAGACAAGTTCCCAAGAATACAATTGACTTTTTAAAGCAAGAAATTGTTGGACCACCTTCCATACAGTCTCTATCTAGGTCGTAACGACTTTTTTGCTTTCCCGAAAATTGAGAATTAACGGCGTGGTCAAAGGTTTCAGTCGAAAACTCTATTTTGAATATACCGCAAGTGAGTAGAATAGGTAATTGCTTCCAGAATTGTTTCCATAGAATACAAAAATGTGTTCCTCTTCGTGAAGTAAACTTTGAAAATCAGCTTAAAAGTTATCTAGTCTTTTTTTCAGCTTTATATGCAAAGTATAACAAAAAACCTGGTAACAGTTCGACAAAGGGATGAAAAATGAGAATTTATAGAGGTAAAATGCCTATTAACCTATAAAAAAAGCAACCAAAACATATTTTTTTATGGAAATTTCACCGGATTGGCCTCGTTTTATATTAGACGATTCCTTTGCTTCTGTTTTATTATCATTGAGATCAACTCGAGTTCAATTGTTTATCAAAATCACCGCTGTGTGTGTAAGGGAGAAACTCTTGTATGAATTGGATTTTGCTGAAATTTTGTTATTCATATTTTCCTTCGTTTATTCCGGAAATTGAGTTAATGAAAATAATTAAAAGCGAATTCCATTTTGTTCGGGGCAGTTCTTCTTGAATTACTTCCAAAACTCGAAACATATAGCAAGATAAATGACAAGAATGAAAGTAAATTAATTCCAGCGGAAACTTATTGCGAATTTTACAAATTTTCAAAATGATAATTGTTAATTCTAAGTTTTAATAACCTCATGGTAAGAACTTCTCATTAAAGCGACCCCGATCAAGACTGAACTTTAAATTAAAACCGTTTTTAATGGATTTTCCGTAGTAATAAAACTTTCCACAATATTATCAGATAGAATGCTACTTATTCCAATAATAGCGAGACACCGAGTAAAAAAATAGACATCCATTTGGATTGCTAACAGTGGAAATACCAATAGATAAGTGTCTCTTTGAAAATTTCTACGTACATCATTAATATAAAAATTTTTACAAAAAAAGAAAACTTCAAACCGGCTTAGAGGTAATTTTACTACAAGGTTTTTGGTATTAATATTCAAAAAAATCACCAGATATCGGATTTTATTATAAACAACAATTATTTGACAATTTATCTCACAAAAATGTTCATGATACGCCCTATGATACAGTTGACGGGCAGCACCAAACATGCTGGTTACGAGAACCCATAAGTTTTGCCTGTACCAAAAATCGTTTTCACTCCAAAAACATTTAATAATCGAAGCCGTTTACGTCTTATAATAGTACATTCTTCAACGAGTGCAGAGTGATGGCTATTATTCACTTATTCACGCGGATGAATCAAACAAGTGAATAATAGTCATTCTACACGAGTAAAAAACTATACTCTCTTCACGACTAAAAAAAACTTCCAGTGAGGATCGTACCACGATCGTCCGCGCCAGAGTCAACCATTTCTAACATTTATAAAAATGTAAAGATCAAATATATATTATTATGTAACTCATATTTTGAATCGAAACCCTCAAATTTATAAATGAAATTAATTTCGGGGTGGGGGGGCATACATATTGAATCTTCACTATCGCTGCTGTTGTCCATTTTTTCTCTATATGATATGTAAAGCTAAAATTATATAATTATTTTGACGTTTCAAACGACGCGCTGTCAAAAGCGATTTGCGTTGTAGGTATTTTACGTTTTAAAAGAGACGATTTGATTTATTCATTTTAGTGTGAATACTGATAATAATAGAATACGATTGGCTAGCGAGAGTGAATTCTTTTTCATTATTCACTGGTATGAAGAATTGATATCATTATGCAGCTAAATATGTGAAAATAATTTGTGTGTTATTATTTAGTCGTGGAGAATAGTATATTATTTAACGAGCGGTAATGTAGGTCATAACTCACGCAGATAAAGTTTGCAGCACGAGCCGCAGGCGAGTGCTGTAATTCATCAAGTGAGTTATGACCATTACCGCTCGTTGAATACTATACTTTATCTACGACTATAACAATAAATACTAAGACACAAGTACAGACAAAAACTTTATTAACAAATCTTAATAGGTACCTATAACATTGCTTTAAAAACTTTAGTTGTGATTATTCATTTTGTTTATTAATAAAATTAACAGTAAAGTTTGAACAACCAGTGAACTGAATATTTGGGACCGAATTATGGAAGTTTATTGTTTCTTTTTGTGTTTGTTGCATATATGTTGATGATGTAGGTACTGGTTGAGGTGTTATAGAACTGTATATTCTATTTGCGGTATCTTTCTTATTTTTTTCGGAATCATCAACGTACCCCTCAGCCACAGTAGTTGATCGCCAACCGCCATGTCGTTTCAGTGCCGTTATATCCCCTCCAGCATCTACTAATAAAGTTGCCGATGAGCGGCGAAAACAATGCCCTGTATATAAATTACAGTCGGGTAATTTTAAAAATGTAGCAATGTCTTTCCCCATTGCTCCAAATTTATTAATGCCAATTCTTTGTGAATGATATTTTCCATTTTGATATTTAAAGAATAATATCGTTTGCGATATATCGGTAGGACGAAGATTTAAATATTTCTTAACTACGGTATAAAAGTTTCCCGTAACAGTGAATTTTCTGGCAATTTTTGTTTTTGTATTTGGTACACTGACCATAAAAATAGATCCATGATCTTCTAAATCTGTAATTTGCATAGAGTATAATTCTGCTGCACGACAAGCACCCATAATGCCCATTATTAAAGCAACCTAAAATAAATTATATAATGATAAAAACGATTGAATTATTGTGAAATCGATCTACCTTTGTCGCCAGATATTTCTCATCAGGAGCTTCATTTATGAAATTATTAAGTTGTTCTGGCGTAAATGTTTTTGCCTTTTTAGCTACATGTTTCTCTGATTGACGTTTAAGAAACGCACGTAATTTTAAATAATTCTCTATATTGATTCCATTATTTATGTTGAATGTGCTTCTTAGCATGGAGAAAGTCCATAGAGACGATGCTTTATATTTAGTGCTAAGTTCAGTAAAATATGCCAAAAGTACGTTTTCTGTAAACGATGACCTAATGTCCTTACTGCTACACCAATCTTGAAAATTTTTGTATACACTTCTATATTTGTTTTGGGATTTTTCAGGCAATAAATTCTGTATGGTAACATTAGCTATTTGTCTTATTTCTGGCGGTGTACATAATAATTCATCTTCGCTATCTGAATTCATCTTTTTCAGCACAAAATTCACAATAATAAGAATTCGGTATTAACTTAATTTGAAAACGTCAAAATTAATCAAGTGTCACAAGTGACATTACTCCCCATCCGGCTTGTGCTTGTACAGAAGTACAGAGTACAGAGCCACGTTGATATTCGGTTCGTAAATACCTTCAAGAACTTCCGATTTATTATAGTGAGTTATAAGCAGTGAGTTATTATAACTCACGCTGTTCGTTTACAGATACTATAACCTGCTTGAAAGCAGTTGAATAATTAGTATATAATATAATAGGAGTAGATAAAGCTAATTATGACTGGAAATTGATTGTTATTTAGTGGTTTAATGACAATTTAGTTTAATTCGTAAAAATATTTCACAAAAAATGTTTTCTTTTATACTTCCGACAATTATTCACTGGAAGAATAGATAAATACACTGCTTTATTCGGGTAAAGAAGTCGCGAGCAAAGAGAAATTTCCGACCACAACTTTGTGTCTATTCCAATTTTTCTTGCATTGTTCGCGCCAGCGTCTGACCGTGATTTGTGAAAGTTCTCTCCTAGTAGGTGTTAAACTAACCGTGAATTTCGTTCCTTCCGACCACAGAAAAAGTCCCAGTCTAGATACTGAAAAAAAAACACAGAAAGGATTTCGTGATAATCGAGTGAGGTTCAATTTCAGCAGTTGGGTTCGGAAGAAATTGATGCAGATGTGATAAGACGCAGAACTTTTTTTATTCTGCTGGATTTGAACTATCGATAAATTCACTTATAATTTTTTTCCAAGGTCTACTATAAAGGCAGCAAAAAATCCGGAATTCAGTTGAAATAAAAATTCCCTAATACGATCCTGCTTACTTTAAAAGAGTCAGTTAACATTGTTTTCCTTAAAAACCTTTTTCTTGGGATGATTTTTGGTAACAGATGTCCATGATTAAAATATTGAACGGTGCAGTTCCACTTTACAATATTAATTTTGTCCCCTCTCAAGTGCGTGTTGGAGAATAATTGTTTTAATATCTCTCGTTAATTTAAATGTTTCATTTTTCTTGACGACGCCAAGTTCTTTGTTCCAGATATAAAAATACGTTTGATTTATTGCTAATCTATGTAGGTTTTATTTATTAGTGGGCGCGACTGGAAACAAGCATATATAAAAGTCATTTTCTAATAACCCTCCAGCAAAGTGCCGTTACGAGGTTTAAATTTCAGTATTTATCGAATGAAGGAAGTTTTTGTTTGTTGATTAAACACTTGGGATGAATACACGAGAAACGAATTGTTAGATAGCATCGCCCCATCTTTCTTTTCCGTCGTTTTCTTTCGAAAAAAAAAAGATGGTGTTGTCCAATTTAATATTAATTACATACCCATCCCAGTGATGGCGTATGAGATCGTTCAACCCGGCGTCTGACACGTGGGGTGTGACAAGCCCCGTGCAAACTAAAATGTACAATATTTTCAAAAATAGTGAGCCTACACCATTGTCCTTCCCAGTAGCTTTCAGAAATAGCATTCTTTTACCGCGTGCGAGGCGGTTTAGTTATAAATAGTAGTTTGTTACAAGCGATTCTGTGGGATAGTTTAGATTATACTTCACATCTGGTTTCCAATATATAACACACTGTAGTATATTCATCATCTACAAAATGTCCACAACGTTAAAAGAAATACATTTTTCTCACCCTGTATTGCCCGGCTATCCAGTCTTTCTAGGTACCTCTGTCGTATATCGTCGTCCCTTAACCCCTCATTATTCATTGTTGTGCGAAAGTGTTCACAAGTGCAGTGTTATAAAAACATAAAATACCGAAAAGATAATGCGAATCTAGAAAATCTAAAAACAAGTAGAAACAATAATTATTTGAAAAGTTGATGCGTAAGCTGGCAAGCAATGTAAGTACAATAATTATATACGTAATTGCTAACTTAACGTGAAAGAGTTGTCCTTTTTGGTAATTCTTTTCACAAAGAAATAGTGATAGACAGAATATGCAATAACTCTACTTTATGTGGGTTGTGTAAGCCAACGTTCGTACTGCCGCTTTATGTGGCATAGAATGTTACGTATTCTGCAATACTCTACTTTATGAGGGTATGTATGTATGTATGTGTGATTTTTGGGGTGACATTCACTGAGACCTAAAAGATCTATTGTGCCCCCTTACTTCTACTCAGTTTCTGAGGAGACTCTCAGAAACTAGTAGTTCCTTTAGTCCTATTTCCCGGAGGAATTTTAGGATGTCTGCAGGCTTCAACTTAGGCAAATGATCCTCTTCTATCCAGTAATCTCCCAGGTGCTGTGCTCTAGGATTCTGGAGTGCTGTGCAGTTGGAAAGTATGTGGATGGAGGTTTCTTCTTCCATTCCACAAAATCTGCATTCTTCTTCCTCCTCTATTTTGAGCTTTTTCAGGTGCCCATTCAGGCGACAATGTCCCGTTAGGATCCCTGTCAAAACTCTTAGCGCAGTTTTACTTTGACTTATGCATTCTTTTGATCTCAACAGGTTGTAGTCACCCAGAAGAGTCTTTGATTGTATAACTCCTACTAGATCTTTCCAATGGTCAGATCTTCTCTTTTTCTCGGCTTCACTTATTTCTTCCAATATTACATTGGGGCTGATTCCGCAAAAGGGTTCGGGCCCCCAGAAAGGTATTTCAGTCCCCTTCTTTTCTAGTTCATCTGCTATTTTATTTCCTTCTATTCCAGTGTGTCCTGGAATCCATAGTAAGGTGACTATGTTGTTCTCGCCTAGTTCATTGAGTTTGTCTAGGCATTCCCACACCATTTTGGAACTGATTACACAAGAGCTCAGTGCCTTAATGGCTGCTTGATAATCCTTTGTCTTCTGTATCCTTTATCAATATTGAACTGGGCGCACTTTCTTATGGCGTGACTTTATGAGGGTTGTGTAAGCCAACGTTCATACTGCCGCTTTGTGGCATAGAATTTTACGTATTCTGCCACCGGTGGTGAAAATCAGTAATGAAAATCAGCGATGCGTTTATCGATCGTCTGTAACGTGGACCTTATCTTTTATTTTCTTCAATTTACCTGTCTTGCTTCATTATGCAGGGTTTTCATTATCAGTTAAGAGATGAAAAGGTTCACATTTTATAGTTTATAAAATATTTTTGTCGCTGCTTTTACAGTGAGCAAATAAAACATTTTTTATTGTTGTTCGACATCCTGAAAATGGTGAATTTCCCATTTCTCAGGTAATGAATCTGGATCTTCCTCAAGCGGTTCGGTATACGACTATAGTTCAAAGAATACCACACAGAACCAAGTTCATGTGCCTACAAGACCAGAACAGGTCTCTACAAAAGTAAGCGATCTAGATGATTGATCTTCTAGGCGCTTACCCGGAGAGTGAGAGAGCAGCAGGTCCTCCTTTAAATGATCAAATCTCAACACGCTGGTCTTCTTATATTCTCAAAGGGACCGATAAATATCATATGAAAGAAATATAATGGAAAATACCCGACCCATTCTAATGGGACCATACTCCAAGTTCCTCAGGTCAATGCTGAAGTATAAACTCTGCTTTTAAATGAACAGAAAAATACCGATATATATTCATTTAAAGTTGAAAATAATTTGGAGAAAGAATTAACCGCTTTGGGTCAAATCCTAAACCAAAGATTGCAGAATTATTCTGTAATCTTTGCCTAAACAGTTCACTGGACAGGCCGGAGAAAAGCGAGGAAACAAAAATTTTAGTGGATGCTGCAAGGCTCACAGCAGAAGGCATTCATGGAATAAATACACACAGACGGTATTTATTGTCTTCTAAACTATCCACTTCAGTCAAAAAAGCAGCCCAAGACACATGCGGGAAAATATTCATTCGGTGATGTTTTTTCCGAAAAATGCAAGGCGGCTAAAGAGGAGTTATAATTTTTTTTCCTCAATAAATACACTATTACATAGAATAAGTGTTCCTGCGTGGTAGTATTTATATATTATTTTTATTAAATTTTCCATCTGTTCAAGTTGATGTTTTATTTGATTTGATTTTATTTTTTTTGTGGTTCTTGATATATAATCCCACAATTATTATTACACATATCTTAAGAGGATCACACTTTCTTCATGAGTGACCACTTTCTATTAGATCGTTGCTTTAAACATCTACAGTGTGTTATATATTGGAAACCAGATGTGAAGTATAATTAATGGATTAAACGACTTACCTTAAGGAAGTTGAATCCAAATTATACGAGCATCTGGTTTCCAATATATATAAACTCCCTCCCATCCCTAGTCTACCATAGGTATAGACTATCCCATTGGATTTATACGATCTAAACACAACTAATAATGAGTGGTTAAGGGACGACGAGATACGACAGAGGTACCTAGAAAGACTGGATAGCCGGGCAATACAGGGTGAGAAAAATTTATTTATTTTAACGTTGTGGACATTTTTTAGATGATGAATATACTACAGTGTGTTATATATTGGAAACCAGATGCTCGTATAATTTGGATTCAACTTCCTTAAGGTAAGTCGTTTAATCCATTAATTACTCCGGTTTCTCAAACCCCACGTGTCTAGTTCTGTAGTAACAATATTTGTACATTTTTCGAATGATTTTCAAGTGAAGTCTACGTTGTTCTTGATTTTATAATATTTTTCACCTTTTTAAATCGTTAGGTTAAGCATGGGAGATTATGAGAAAGATGCGCCGCCTCCATGCTCTCTGGAATGAGATGGCTTTACATAGAATCATAGGAGAAACGAAGAACCTTCCGCGAAGAAACCAGCGAAGATAGCGAAATATTTTTATGTTTGGAACATGCGCATATGTAATGCGAAAATTGTGCTCACTTCAGTAGTAAATAACTTTTTTGCTTTTTAGTTTTGACCATGGTTGATCGTTTTTTAATGATAACTCTATGTATTTTTATTTATGTTTTAATATTTTTGTTCATTTCCATTGTTAGTTTTACGAAATAAAAAACTTTTCTCTGGTAGTTGTTTTTTATACAGCGAAAAAAACACATCAAGCGAAATTCATTTCTATTTATCATTCTGTTTTTTCAAGCGAATAATTGTTTATTTCTCTAATAAAGCAATATGAAAATTAAATTTTTTTTATTGGTGAACCATTTTACCTATTTAAAGCACGCCTTAGCGTGTTTAAATCGAACTTTGAAAAACGCGCGTGTTTTAAAGTTACCGTGGCAACATCAACAACTCGAGAAACGAAGTCTAAATCTATGGTCTAAATCATGTCTAAATGACAATTTTTTTATTATTGATCTGACAGGAGTAGTTTGTAACGTCAAAACTTTTATTCGAACAATATTTAACAATGTCAAATTTATCAATTAAAATGGAAAGTGCCGTTGGTATTTTACTATTTTGTTGTAAGAAAATACAAAAAGTCCTAGCAGCCAAACATTTTTCAACAAAAAAATAAACGGGGTATATGACACCCCACATGTCGGGAGAGATTTTCACGTGTCAGACGCTGGGTTAATTGTTGCTGAATTCCACTGCCTGGGGTGTTGTGTTCTAGCCACGGGCTTTATAGGTCACAAATTGGCGCCCAACGTGGGACTTAATAAGTTAGAAATTGGCGCCCAACGTGGGGCTTCATGACTTACATCGTAGCCAAATGTCCATCTAACGTGGATATAATCACTAGCAGCCTATCATCTTATAGTCTTGCGCATATTATGTGTTCTTGTTCATTGGGATAAATTGTTTTACTATTCTTGACGTTGGGAAAAGGAAAGTGACTACCGTTTAGGGAGTTATGGTTGTTTTGAAATTCCGTAGTCAAAATTGTATTAAGAAAAAACTGAACTTTCCGAGTAGTGATAATTAGGCAGCGTTATAGGTATTGAACAATCCTGATTCGTGGTTGTGTGGTTTGTAGAAGTTGGAATTCTACGGTAATGTCACTTCAGTCTGTCGACCCAATTAGCTTTGCAATTTATCTGGAAAGGTCTCAGTGAAATATGAAAATAAGCCACCTGATGTGATACCAAGGATTATTTAGGACCTTGTGCTTTAAATATTCTAGCCCAATTTGTTCATGTCGTTCCTGCCCTGCTCCCTCACGCCCAGAAACAGCGGATACCGGCATTTATTCAGTACAGCTACATCGCCCCAAAAAAAGATGGTGTCCAATTTAAAATCAGTTACTCACCCCATCCCAATGATAGCGTATGAGATCTTTGAATTGTTACCAAATTCCACTGCCTGAGGTGTTGTACTCTAGCCACGGGATTTATTGGTTACAAATTGGCGCCCAGCGTGGGGCTCCATGAGTTTCAAATTGTCGCTCTACGTTATCCTTTTGAGTAACACTTTCCCAAATAAATCGTAGGTACCTAAAATTCTATCCTGGTTGAATTGAATAACTGAAATAAACATCCTAAAAAATTTTACGAGAGTGAGATTCAAAGTAACCATCACCAAACTCTTTTTTCCAGCTCGATTCCCTTTATGCAGTTCACCAGCCTTAAGATTACCATGTAGTTTTTTGGTACAAGAAGCCGCGCAGTTGCCAGATAGTCCTCCTAAAGGTAACAGGCCCAAGTTCATTGACCCAATTGGCTTTAGAATAAATCTGGAAAGGTTTGAGTGGAATAGGGAAATTAGCCACCTGGGTTACTCAGGACCATTGCGCTCTGAATATTCTGACCCAACCTTTCCAGCTACATACATTGTTGGGCTTAAATAGTTGCATTTTACAATGTGCGAACAATCTGGCAAAATTTCACACCAATTTATAGTGAGCTAGTTTTATTATCAGTCCTTTGCTTCTTCACACGCTGTATGCGATGTGAACCTTGTCATGGGTGAAGTTTATAGGCACCTATATTCTACATATAACTGACAGAAAATCGAGTGACGTTAACGTTCTCCTTGTAACAGACGCAGGTCTCTATATTGTAGTTAACACATCGTGAAATTATGAGATTTATGAGAGTTCACATCCAGGTATCATATTCCGTCAAAAGCAAAGACAAGTCGTTCTATACAAAAACACCATGTAGGAGTAAAAACTTGAATAGAATGAGTGATTTGCGAAGATAATATATTGAATTACTTTCAATTACTGGTTATTATATTGATTATGATATCAATGATAAAACAAATCTGAATAATGAAAATAACCACATATTATGAGACTTTGGAGGCTATTCCTGGGTTTCATTGAGCTGTCAATATGAAAATGATCCAACTAGGTTGAGAAACCTAGATGACTCACCTGGATGTATATAGAAAAACGGTCCGAATATTCAATAAATTATAAATTATAGTTATTTTTTGAGTGAAGATCCGTATAGTTAAGATCTCCGAGATAAATGAAGCTATTAATAATCTAGAAGGTGTCTCTTGTGTTAGGAAGTTGATCAAAAGTGGCGCAAACTCTCCTGAGTACAGTAAGATTAGATGGACAGGAAATGGAACAACAATTTAATGATTGTTCTCTATAACAGTTGATATCAAAGAACTTTAAACAGAATAATCATTGAAATTATAAGCAAATATTTTTTAGTCTATGTGATAATATAATAACTTGTAAAATCAAATCGGCAAAACTGAATTACTTTTTGAGATATACTGACCTATCCAGCTCCTGATATTTTGTTGTACCGGGTGCCCCCCGTTTATAGTACAGCTTCGGGAAAAAAAATTTATGGCAAAAGTGACCTCGAGAAAAACCTGCAAATTATTTACAGAATTGTAGGTTCACCGCTAGAGGGCGTATTTGACAGTTAAAATTTTAATATGCAAAATTTTCCAAAATATACCCTATTAAGCAGCATATTAAATATTATAATCAGATTCCTCGACAAATTCTGCATATTTTTAATAGAACAAGTTTAAGTCTATCTCTTCAAATGAGGGGTGGGGGAGAGTGGGAACCTTGTTACGAAAAAACGCCTGTAATTCCGGTTCTGCTTGACCGATTTTAATGAACTTAATGTTGTTTGAAAGAGCTTTCATTGAACAATCGAAAATTTGTAAATATGAAGCAGTCTGATCAATAACATAATTGCTAGAGGGCGCTGTTTTATTATTTTTTAAATATTGTGTTTTCTCGTAACAATTTTAAATGGAATCATACAAATTCAAGTAGGTCTCTGGAAAGTAGACTAAATTACTAATAAAACACTGCAAACCGCAACGCGATATCACTTTTTTATCCTGAGATATCGTAAGAAACAGGTAAATGGTGGGTTTTGTTCTTCCAACGTCTAGAAGGATGGTTCGCGTTAACAGAAATTATTAAATTTACCTTGAATGGAAAGATCTTACATTGGTCTGCAGTAATTTGAACTGCTATCATACCAATGTTATGGTTTCCACTAGATTACCTAAATGTAATGCTGTCGCTACTAGAGGAACGAATTTCAAAATAATGTGATAAATCGAACAATTGAAACATTTAATAAATAACTGGGTACGTAATTAGTACCGCCCTAGATGTTCGAAATGTCGTCTATCATATTCAATGCATGAAATCAATCGCTGACGGGTAGAGAAAACATTGTATCATATGTGAGAGCCAGTTGCAAAAATCCAACCTGGTATCGAAATCTTGAGCATTAAAACTTTGGTGTAGGTCCATGTGATATAGGTACAATATAAAATAGTATAATCATATCAATAGGACACATGCATTAACTTTCGTAATACCCCAGGGCGAGAAAAATTGTAACCAATCCTTAGATAGTAAAGCAATAATAATTTGAATTGCAGAGGACGATAGGCAGATAGGATAAATCAGGATAAGATACATTTACAATATGAAAGCCCATAACAAATACAATATCGACTCTGATTGATGCTTCATTGAAATTATATTCAAATACAAATATCATAATACCTTTATACATACTTCATATATAGATATAATCTAACACAAAGTAATTGGCTGCATGGAGTCCTCCAAACGCCATTAAAGGAAAAAAAAACTCTCGTAATGTTTAGTAGGCATTTTTTTGCCAGGCCTTTCATTATTTTTATTATTGCTACATTCCTCCACTTCGCCTCACCTAGGTTATTATCATGTTGTTAGTTAAAAATATATCCACACAGCATAAGATAATTTCACTGAATAATTTGGTGTTTTATTGGACATAAAATGGCGGCGAATACATTAGTCATAGTTTTACAAGCTAACTTTGATTTGATGATATTTTCGGTATGATAAGAATGAGAAACATATGAGTAGTTATCACAGGACAAACGAAAAACATCAGTTATCATTAAACCGAGTTTGGGTGTTTGATACAGCGCGACCTAAGTTCATATTTTAAACTGTATTTGTTGTTGCTGGACAAATATCGGTTTCTATTGATATTTTATTTTAATTTACTAACACATCGCCGAGCACATCGCTTGAAAACAAATAAAACATTCCTATATAATTGAAAAAACAGCTCACTTCACAACTCACTTCACCAGCCTTTTAGACGTTGGAAGAGCAAAACCCGCCATTCACCTGTTTTTTACGAAATCTCAGGATAGGAAAGAGATATGGCCTTGCGGTTTGCAGTGTTTTAATACTAATTTAGTCTACTTTTCAAAACCTACTTCAATTTGTATGTTTCAATTTAAAATTGTTACGAGAAAACACAATATACAAAAAAAATAAAACAGCGCCCTCTAGCATCCATGTTATACATCAGATTGCTTTATATTCACAAATTTTCAATGGTTCAACAAAATCTCTTCCAAACAACATCAAGTTTAATAAAATCAGTCAAGCAGAACCGGAATTACAGGCGTTTTTTCGTAACAAAGTTGTCACTCTCCCCCACCCCTTATTTGAAGAGATAGACTTAAGCTTGTCTAATTAAAAATATGCAGAATTTGTCGAGGAATCTGATTATAATATTCAATATGCTCCTTAATAAGGTAAATTTTGCAAAATTTTGCATTTTAAAATTTTAACTGTCAAATTCGCCCTCTAGCGTTGTACCTACAACTCTTTAAATAATTTTCAGGTTTTTCTCGAGGACACTTTTGTAATGATTTTTTTTTTCTCGAAGCTGTAATATAAACGGTTCCCGAGATATTGCCGAGAGCCATTCTTATTGGGACACCCGGTACAATACATCACAATTGACACAAAATTTTATTGTATTTATATTTGACAGAAATGAAAAGTTCAGCTTGTTATAAAATTCTCTTTACTCTCGTAGACGCGAAATCTCTTAACATCATCGTGAAATGTAATAGTTTCTTTATCTATTTCATGCAATTTATCGTTTTGTCTAGATAAGCATTTCTGAAATATTTATGAATGCTCATAGTTTTAAAAAGAAAGAAAATGTCTTACAGTAACTAAAAAGGCATGTTTTCTATTAGAAAAAAATAAAATGGATCAAAATGTGATTAAAGAACCCTATCACATTGCATCTCTTTCGGATCCCTCTTTTCACCAACGCCGACTTTGGTTTTATGAATCTTAATTGGCAACAGGACCTCCATAAATTTCATCCCCTTATCCTTTATTAGATATGAACTCGAGGTAAATAAAGTTTATAAATCTCACTCGGAATCTTCTTGTTTCTCAACTCTCGAAAGTTAATTTTACTTAATTAAGTTTTCCATCTAAGAAAAACAGATAAACATTGTTATTTTTTTATTCGTTCTATAACTATTGAGGCCTCAATTAAAAACTTTTCCACCACACCGAGCTCACAGACTTACGAATGAATGGTAAATTCATTTTATTTGTTGATGATACTAGTGTATCCGAAGTAGTTCTGATCTCTTTACAATTTTGTTCTGGTCTGGCTCGAATGGACTTTGTTTTAAAAGTAAGAAAACTAGTTCTTTTCCACCACCAGCTGTAAAGTTGACAATTATAGCGTCTTTTAGCCAAATGAAAAGTTGAATTTCTCTATCAGTGGTTAATAATTCTTTCTGTTTCCAACCTTGGTGAATAATGGACAAATTCAAATGCTTTGAGAATCCAGGGATAGTGCTTCAACAAAAACATATGCAACATAATTTTTTATACCCAGAAGATTGTATTCAACATATTTGCTGCTTAAAATTACCTAACAAGATAAAATTATTTGAATAAAAATGCGATTTGTTTAAAATTCGCGCTCAACCAAAAATGACTGATGACATCAAAAGGCGTTCATAATATATGGGTTAGGTGAGGAGCAGAAACAGACAGTGAGAAATTAGCTTGGACGATAAAGACACTCCATACCAATTTGTATATCGACAATAGGTGTATTCTTTTTGACTGAGATCTCAGCTCACTTCAGTTGAAGTGATTTGAAATAAAGTGATGTGAGTAAGCATCAAAAAGAACGACCTGCTCAATTGAAATGCGAGATCTGCTGTCACATGCGTGAATAAGAGACATAAAACATATAAACATAACCTATCTGGAATCTAGATCTCCAATAACCACGCTTGATTCATCCCCTCCACTTTATTTCCGACTCAAGTCCAACTGATACCCCCTTATAACACATTCAGCATCGGTGAAGGGGAAGGAAAAATCTCAGCTCACTTCGAAGTGAGTGAATGAAAAAGAACGCGCACAATGTCACAATTTGCCATTGGAATTTGCTGTTTATTTCAGGTTGAGTGCAGAAAAACATAGATCAAGGAATGTTCCTAACTTCAACATTATTACTAGTGGAATTTGAAAATCTGCTGTTGATGGCAACTTGTATAGGATTTTTACGATAAAAAGACGATGATGTCATTTTTACTTATTTTCCTGCTTATCAGAATATGGTATATTAAAGTTTAAGTGGATATTAAGGTCTTTAAAACACGCGCGATATTTCGAGCACGACGGCGAAGCCAGATTCGAGTGCTCGAAATAGAGCAAGTGTTTTAGAGACCAGTTATCCACGAATACTTTACGCTATTTTTTTTATTGGTGCACTTTGATATTATAAATACAACAAGAAATGGAAATGAGAACTAATGATGTAAAATGGTTGAATTCGTGATGCTACATAACCTTGCGTGGTCATGTAAATGAGAGAAACAAACTTATTGAGTTCTGAGAATGTTGATAATATTAATTTAAATACCATTTCCTCCGATTTGAAAAATCGAAATATTAATATCCCAAACAATACCAACTATACTTTCCATTTTCATTCATAAAATTGAAATTGTTAAATATTGTTCGAATAAAGGTTTTAACGTTACAAAGTTACAAAGTACTCCAATAATAAAAAAATTGTCATTTAGACTGATTTAGACTTCGTTTCTCAAGTTGTTGATGTTGTTGTGGTAACTTTAAAAAACGCGCGTGTTTGAAAGTTGGCTTTAAAAACACTGACGCGTGCTTTAAATAGGTAAAAGTAGCCTACTACTTATAAAGGTATTGTGATATTACTTCACAATATTTAGACAATTTCCCGATGTAGAGATAATAAGACGAGTTTATTTAACAAATTTCAAGGAAATTAAACCTTTTCCCGTCTATCCATTTATAACTACACGTTCGATACAATGAAATATAGAACAAAAACAAAAGAATTTTCATTTGGAATTCAAATAATGCCTCAGTTGATGTCAACCACTCTCCACATTCGATTTATTTCTGTAGAAATTTAACGATGCTGTGTATCGGAAACGTCAAACGATTTTACATATTTCTCAAACACCGCAAAAAGAATTCAAATGGATGTTCCATATCTCATGATTTCATTGTTTCTGTTATATTGAGAATATGCTGGATACAAAAATCGCTGTTCATTTTGTAATATTAACATGGATGGAAAATAAATGAAAAAGTTTGTCTAGAACAGCAATCCATCCATAGAAAAGTGAGCGTATTTTTGGAAATTGAATTAAACCAAAGTTAAGTCCAAAATATTATAAAGATTAATTGCAAAAAATATGATGTGAAGAACCGACTACGGTCAGTAGGTGGGTAGCTTCGCTTTATTATACACTTGTTTTCCAATTAAAGTCTTAAGCTCCAACCATTTCCAATGTATTTAGCAATAGACGCAGTGGTTTGTAAAATTAACTTTTAACAATCAACTATTGAATTACCACAATTTTGCAGTAGATGATTACGCCCTTAGAGCCACAGTCTTACAAAGTCGAAGGACTTAGGCCTGATTCTTCGTTAGTCACCCGAGGGTATATAAATATCTGAGGTGAGTTCGGAATGAATTTTTGGTGCGGTGATAGTGTAGTGCAGAGTTTAGTCACGTGCTGATGGTGTAAGGATGGTGTGATCAGTGTGTAACACCTAATACACCACCATTTTCAACCGAGTAAACGGTGTCCGACTATGTTTACACCATTCATACATCAAAGTACGCATACGCAATAATAGTGTGCACTATATTTTCTCTGACTATAGTGCCAAAAGAGTTGACACTTTTCACCATTCCGGTGCATACAAGATGAGTTCCGAATGGATTTTTGGTGCGGTGATAGTCTAGTGTTCGTGTAGTGTATAGTTGAGTGCTGATGGTGTAAGGAAGGAGTGATCAGTGTGTAACATCTAATGCACCACCATCTTGTACCGAGTAAACGGTGTCCCATCATGTTTATACCATTCATACATCAAAGTATTACCGAACGCAATAATGGTGTGCACTATATTTTCTCTGACCAATTAACGAACGCAACAGTGTCTATAGTGCCAAAAGAGTTGACACTTTTTACCATTCCGGTGCATACAAGATGAGTTCCGAATGGATTTTTGGTGCGATGATAGTCTAGTCACTATGAACGAACCAGTAGTATATCTCTCATAAATTTCATTCATAAATTGCCAGAGCTTTTGATAACCTTCAACGGATCGTTTTACGATTCATTTTACCATAGGCGTAGGTGTATACGTTTTAAAATAACTTGAACGTGTTAAATGTTTTTTCTTAAATATTGCAGCACACTGATGAGTTAATAAAACAACAGTCTTATACAAAATATTTATTGGTTTTTCCATATTACAATTTTCATTTTGTTATGATTTTTAAAATTTTTATCGACAAATTTTAATGTGTAATATAGTCGTACCCTGAAGAAAAGTAGAAAAATATTTTATTGGAAAATCAACACAAAGATATACAAACTCTGTTGTTTGACTAATATTTATAAGTGATTCAACAATATTTCGTAGCAACTTTCTTAAAATTAATTTGGAATAATGTTTCTAATAATGAGATGTATTGTACAAAATTTTCATGCGACATAGGCCCGGTCTTTCCAAGTCTGAATAAAGTTGTAAATAATATATATTTATCAAATAAGCACTAGATTGGTCTTTCCAATATCGGATAATTTATATTCGCAGAATATATAGCATTATTCTACAGTTAAGTTATTAGGAGGTATAAGTTCGAAATAAAATTGTTCGGGTTGTGAATAACAACCGACTGATGCCGATTAACTACGAATTGAGTTATTCTCTTTTCAAAGTGTTGGCGATTCTAACCTAGTTTGAATAAAAACTGTCACATTTATTTTTAAATGGATATTTTTAATGATTTCGAGGAACTCGAAGAGCAAGAGATACAAGAAATTGTAGATTTTGTAAGCCCAGAACGTCAACCATATAGTACCGTTAGAGAACGTATTGATCACTCTGAAAGATGGGATGATGAAGAATTCTTACGCCGTTTTCGATTACCTAAAGAAACTGTGATTAACTTATTGGAGGAGGTAGGACCCCAACTACAACATCGGATATACAGATCGGTTAATTTAATTAGGGTTTGCAGTGTTTATGATTATATTTTTTTGCTTTTTTTTATAATTGTTGTTATTATTTTGGTTCTTTCTGTAAAATTACTTCTGTTGTTAATACACAATTTCAGCAATTATTTGAATATTTACAAGAAATCCTGATTTCAGTGCTGTCAAGCAGGTGACAGCTAGCCTAAAATCGATTTCGCAGCTTACAACGTGTCCGCGAAACATAACAATTGTTTATCACTTTCTATTATATACACATTGTGCATGAAAATATCTTTCTCTACACATAATATGAAGTTAGTTATTGTAATTTCATTGCAGCCAACGTTGAAATAATTATTTTGGTTATGTTAATTCACCGAATAATAAATCACTGGTTAAAGTCAGTTTGAAAGACATTTACACCACAGCACACCCTCTAGCAGGCTAACTCCTTTACTAAATCTCAGATCTAATATATTAGTATTGAGACCATCCGCTGCGCCAGCCGCGCGCTGCGATAGTATATATGGAGCACAGAACTAAAGAAATCTGTGACATACAAGAAAAGGGTAAATTATCCCTCAGAATATAGCTCAAAAAAGGAGCAAGAAGAAGAATAACTAAAAGAGCGGAAAATATGAAATAACTAATGCTCGATTTCACCAACCGTCTCGTAAAGTTAGGTAATATCCAAGTCGAATTTAGCAGTTCATGCTTAGCTCCCGTACGAATAGGTTCCTATTAATACCGGTCTCGCTGTGTATGATAAAATCGAAGAAGTTTTAGTTATTATATTAATTAATTATAGTGAGGTGAAATACTAGTTTTGTTTATTTAAAAATGGACGTGGATAGTGGGGGCGACCCCCCTGATATCGACCAGGATAACAGAATTATACCACCGCAACCTACCATTAACCCTTTAAACTTAATAATGGATGTAAACTCCCTATGTAAAAACATGGAAAAAGCAAAAAGTAATTTAAAAAATAATAGTAATGAATCGGTAAGTACAAAAAATAACAATCCCTTATCCAGTCTTGAAAACATTCAAGTCCAACAAGAAACCGGACAAAAACAGGTTCGTACAGTTTATTACTATCAACAAACTGATATCGGGCCATTTCACATTTATATTGAAAATAATAGGCCAGATTTTGAAGGCAAACTTAATGCGATAAAAATAGGAGAAATAATTCTCAATGAACACGGAGATATAGATAAAAAAATCAAACAGATACAGTCGATTGGTAAAAACAGAATTAGGATCATTATGAAAGATTACGCTAGCTCAAATATTATATTAAATTCATCAGCTTTGAAAAAATATGACTTGACCGCGTACATACCTAAATTCATGATCTTTAGGCAAGGTATAGTGAAACAAATAGATTTGGATCTAACAGAAGAATACCTTAAAAAAAGAATTGCAGCATTTGACCATCATATCAAATTTGAAGTTGATTTCGTAAAAAGAATGAACAGAAGAATTAAAACTCAAGATGGGGAAACAATATTTAAACCAACCAGTACCATAATGATTTCCTTCAAATGTCAAAACCTGCCAAAATATATTGTAATAAACAAAGTACTGTACGAAGTAGAAGCGTATCAACAAAAAGTAGTATTATGTAATAATTGTTATCGATACGGACATATAGGGCGTCAATGTAAAAGTAAGCAAAAATGCGTTAAGTGCGGAGAAAATCCCTCGGCTGATACTTGCACAGAAACTGAGGTAAAATGCTTGACATGCAAAGGAAATCATTATGCAAATAACTTAAAAGAATGTAGGGAATTTACTAGACAGAAGGAAATAAAAAATATCATGACAAACACAAATTGCTCATTTAGAGACGCCAGTCTCCAAATTCCGGAAACAAAATATTCAGATTTAGTAGCCTCAAGACCCGCATCATCGGCGTCTAACCAAACAACTATGACTAATCAAAATATAACGAGTCATAATTTTCCTCCACTAAACTCATCAACTCTATCTCAGAACTCTTACTTTCTACCCCCCGCTCAATCAACCATATTACCAATTCCAGCTCATTACAATACGGCCCTAAAGAAATCACTGGTATCACAACAAACAATACAGCAAGGAAAGGATATAAAAGAATAAGATCCACTTCTCCGGATCCGATCACACAACAACGTAATCAAATATTATCCACTACCAATATTCCCTCCCAAAAGGGTGGAATTTTAACAAATCTCCAGTACCAGTCAAATATCAACAATAAAACTCATCAACCTGACGATGTTGGGGAATCAAATGATTTTTTAAGTAAAATATTAAACATTATATTATCGGTTGTTAATACCATAAAAAATAAAAATTTTGAAATACAAGAATCTGATATTGAAGCAATGATAAAAACTAATTTTAATTTCAATCAATTTAACTCAAATGTATAAAAATATAACTCTGTGTCAGTGGAATTGCAAATCGGCTATTTCAAACAGACACAATATATTATATTTACTTGATGAACAGAAAATAGATATCGCATGCCTTTCGGAAACACGATTTCCAACAAATAAATACTTTAATTTTAGTGGATATAATATAGTAAGAGATGATAGGCCTGACAGAACAGGTGGTGGTACTGCAATTTTAATTAGAACAAATATTATTTATAAAGAATTAAAGAATAAATATAATATAGTAAACGTAAATCAAAAGGCAATAGAAATCAAATGTGAAAATAAAACATATGTAACGATAGTATCCGTATACATCCCACCGAAAACAACAATCACTGATAAACAATGGGAAAAGTTATTCGAAAGTTATCCTAAACCATTGATAATAACGGGAGATTTCAATACTCATAACATCGCATGGGGTGGACCGAATACAGATACTAATGGGAAGGCTTTGCTGAAGGTATTGGACGAGCATAACTTAATTTATCTAAACGATGGATCACCAACTTTTATCGGCAGTTCTATACAAACACCTTCAGCAATCGACCTCACTATTTGTTCCTCAGACATTGTTCACCTACTGAACTGGTCAGTACTTGAAGATCTATACGGATCCGATCATCTACCGTCAATAACTCAATTATCCATTGGTGCAAACACCTGCACTCTGCACACTAATCGCAAATGGAATTTAAAGAAAGCTAATTGGGACTGCTATTTTGTACAAACTGGAGACCAATTTTTAGAAACAGAGACTCTGGAATATGAAGAATTCATTGAGAAAATTGAAAAAGCATCAGACCAATCTATCCCGAAATCAAAAATAAGTCAGACCACTCAAAGACATAAACCTTGGTGGAATGATGTATGCCAACAAGTAGTAGCAGTTAGAAAAAGAAGTATGTACAAGTATTTAAATGATCCAAATTTACAAAATCTACTTGAATATAAAAAAAATAATGCCATAGCGAACAGAACCTTGAAAACAATTAAAAGAGAAAGTTGGAAAAAATATTGCTCCAGTCTCAATAGATCAATGCCCCTCAAAGAAATATGGAAAAAGGTGAACCTTTTCAAAAACAGAAAACTCCAAAACAAGCAGCCAATTGATATGAATAGCGAATGGATATCAGAATTTCACGAAAGTATAACACCCCCAAGCGTACACTTTGATACTTCCATCTTAGACACAATACCGGAATTAACATCTACTGTAACAACCGAATTTTCATTAATTCCATTTTCTTTGAATGAACTACAAATGGTTCTAAAAAGTAACAATAACTCTGCTCCTGGAGATGATGACATACACTATTCTATGCTTAGCCATTTACATTTGAACGCAAAGAGTAGTCTTCTTCGAATTATAAATAGCATTTGGTGTCATCAAACTGAAATACCAAAAATGTGGAAAAGGTATCTAATAGTACCTATTAACAAACCTGGAAAGGATCCAATGTAACGTAAAATCGAACTTCGTGCACGACAGCACTCACCAATATTACATTAGCGACCTATCATTGACGGATAGATCGAACTTGTGGCTCGCAACAAAAATTACTATAAAACACTAAAGTTACCAGCTGATCGTTAGGCCGATCTGTGCCACAAGGTATTTTACCCGCTAGACTCCAAGTCGAAGAAGGGAGGTTCGTATGCTGGTAACGAACAATCAATAAAAGTTATCTAAACCCAAGGCGCCAGGTAAACCGTACCCGAGAAAATACCAATGATTACGTCCCTAACCGTAGTTTACCCCCAGTTAGGAATATACTAAATAAATCAAACACAATAACTCAAGTAAAAATAAATATTTATATAATTATCTACTAGTTGGTGGTTTGGTTTGACAGAGATTGAAATGGAGACTACAGTAGTCTCAGATAAGGTCTTCGATAGAGGACGCTTGCGCAAGTCCTACAAATCTACTTATATACTACTCAACAATTTTAAAATCCCGTAATACCCCTAACCCACGTGAAAATACAATATGTATCCAATACAACAATAATAATAGGCTAATCTTGAATTATCCTACACAACAAAAAAATATATAAATCCTTATGCCCCGTTAACCCCAAACTTTAATGATACAATGCTTAGAAGGATTTGAACCAGAACCCGGTTTAAATGTAAGTAACTTCTGATAATTATGAAAATGAAAACCTGTTTGTTTATATCTCACATATTTACCTTTAGCAAATATCCATACCGTGGCTTATAAAATAATATACCTATAAATGTAATAATGATGTGGGAAAACCAAATAGCGTTAAGGACACGATCCGTTTGAGCTCAGACGCAACGTTCTACCTTCGCCGAGAATAATGAACAACCGCGATCTTAATAAAAGAAATTACAAGCCACTTGTACGTTCACAAATGGTCTAGCGAAAAATTCAGATATAAACTGGTAAATAATCTATAATACAATAAAAAAAACCCGGAAAAGAATTAACTTAAACTAAAACTTGCGTGTCTTCACCCGCTGGTGATAATACTTGACCATCCTCAAGTAGTTATTCCAATGTCCGGTCTGGTGGTCACTCCTTGATGACCCTCATTGACTCAAAACTTAAGCCTTCAGATGATTAGTTGGGACAGCATCTACGCAACCATCAATAAACGGAATTCCAGCATAACCAGAACCTCAATAATCCATATAACCGGATAAAACTGGAACTGGAGACTTCCAAAGCCAAATTAATCCATTAGGAAGCCAGGATCCGAGTACCGAAACCTAGCGAAGTGAGACGACGTCAAAACTGCTGAGCCAATAACAAAACTAAGCCAAACCCTATAAAAGACACTAATTAGTGTTGTAACTTGGGTTCAATATTCATACACCCCTATTACTTCCCTTTCTACCTGAATAGAATGATACCTTCTTTTATCTTCCCAATTAAAAGAATCAAACTAACTTCTGTTGCACTATCTGTACGATAGTGGCTCTAATATGAAACCCATAAAATCCATAACCCAAACCCTTAAGTTAACTACCTCTTAAAAAGAAATATTTTCCCCAACAAATTATATACAAGCAACGCTTCAACGCATAATCAGGTGAAGTAACCTCCTCCGCACAATTATGCTGAACTTTAATAGGTATAATGAATCCGAAACACAATATGTCTTACCTATTGGGCCAAAATAGGGTGTCTTCCTTGTGCTGCTACTGGTGATTAAGGCCTTAGCAAGATCTACAAACGATAATCTAACATCACTATCTGCAACCATGCCACAACGGGGCTGATATATCCAGTTTAAAAGTAAAGTGACCTACCTTCAACAAAATGGCGTGTGCCTGGGATTAATACTCCATCTGCCTCTCACAGATGAGGTTTGGGGAGCAAATACTATTTCACCAACTTCCTGCACTCCATTCCCTTCTCCCTCAAACCAAACTACCCCTTAAAACCATATCCCCCTACGGGATGAATGTGGATCATTCATATTGGTATATTTTTTTCAAAGGGGCTCCGGCACACTTCTCGCCACTTCTAACACACCAAACCAAAAAGGCCACGTCTACAATTTTCGACAACTGTCAGAACAAAACTCTGTTCGAGGGTCACCCTCATTCGAGCTGTACGGAGCAGACATGTTCCGCGATCTCGGGTATGAATTACCTGATCATAGCGTACTAAAATCCCGTACTTACATCTATTGTCCAAACACAAATTAAACCCTATCCTACACTATCCCCAAGTTTCCTATAACTATTGACGAAATGTTACACTATACTATTTACCCACGAATACCACGACCATAGATAACTTTGCGTATCGGACCACAGTCCCCTGAAAGTTCGTAAAAGAAGAATCATTATGCGGGTGACAGAAGTAGGATCAGCTGTTCGGAACGTTGTTTACATAAATGGCTAATGAAAGTAATTCTATTGAGAGTCGATATTTTCTATTCATATTGATAAAATTGGAGAGGCATGAATTGACTACTATGGAATTGAATCGACCAGTCACCAATAAAACTAAAAATTGGGGACTTAAAAGCTACTTTAACCTAACTTTAAGGTAGGAATGTTTACTTAATTATGAACAAAACTACATGAACGTTGTCTATTATGCTAAAGGTTTAGACCAACAAAAAACGTAACAAATCCCCCCCTACTTGAAGAAGTTTACCCATGGGAAACTTCACAACTCGTTATTTACAAAGTTAACTTTACGTCACATTATGTGAACTATGTGGAATTCTAACCAAATCCAACGGACTTCGACTTTCGTAAGCCAACCAACCCATATCTGAGTCCTGATTTGGACTTGTCCAACCGAAAGTCCCCAACCCACAGAAACACAACGTGTAACCTAACCAACGCGACGTTCCTTCCACACTTTCAAGAAAACTATGCTTACCACTTATTGAAAGGTTTATCCATGAGAGACTTCACGACTCTAAAACTACTCCTCTGTCAATGGTCCAGTGATCTACCAGGTTAACTTTTAGAACGTACCAACTTAGGTGAACTATGTGGAATTCTAACCATATCCAACGGACTTCGATTTTCGTAAGGCAACCAACCCATATCTGAGTCCTGATTTGGACTTGTCCAACCGAAAGTCCCCAACCCACAGACACACAATGTGTATCTCAACCAACGCGACGTTCCTTCCACACTTATTACACTAGCTTAGAGACGTTCCCTTGTACCACCTTAAACCGATCCTTTAAATTAACCACTATGACACCGTACAGCTTGAGACAGCGATCTCATATTCACCGACCTGTTGATCTTATTACTCAGTACTATGTACAACGGCGATATTATTATGATACAGTACTACGGCGTTCATAAAGTGCGCAAAAATTCTTCCTATTGACTAAACGATAGGGACTCATCCAAATCTGGACCTGTCTTCAAATCCTTAACTTGCCAGATACCCTTCGAGACTCCCTTGTCATCCCTCAATTCATAAGTCCATGGTGAAATCCTCTTCTTGATGTAAAATGGTCCTACGTACTTCGGCGCTAATTTCTTCGAAAAATATTTAGTGGCATCAGAGAGAACATAATTCTTGCGCCAAACCAACTGGTTGGGTAAATACTCGATGTGACGTCGACGGAGATTATATCTATCACAACTCTTCTCTGCCGCCAACTCCAAACGTTCCTTAATGTCTGAAAACATCTGTTTGAAATGTACATTACGACTCAACATTCCTTTCTGTGTACCATCCTCAACACCCACTAGATCTTTCTCCTCGTAATCCTTTCCCGACAACATCATGTTACGCCCAAAATTAACAAAATACGGAGTTAAACTAATACCCTCGTGAGTACTTGTACGTAGTGCACTGCCTATTTCCGGTAACCTTACATCCCAGGACCTGTGATTGTCTGATACGTACATGGAAATCATGTTCTTAATAACTCTATTAACCCGTTCCGTCGGGTTTGCCCGTGGATTATAGAGTGCGCTAAACTTAACGTTAACATTATATTTACTAACTAAATTACTAAAATCCTTACTACGATATTGTACCCCATTATCACAAATGATGGTACGCGGTACCCCGAAAACTAAAAATACTTCTTGTTCGATTTTACGACAAATTGCTACACCTGTAGCTTTCTTAAGAGGCCACATTAACGTGAATTTACTCAAATAGTCAGTAACAACTAGAATATAGCTATTTCCCTGTTTTGATCGAGGAAGAGGTCCCATGAGATCCGTACAGATCATTTCCCATGGCCGCCCTACTTTAGGATGGGAGGCAATCTTATCTACTGGCACGGACTGTGGCACCTTGTGTTCGGCACAGATTCGACAACGTCTAACAACCTTAGCAACGTCGCTCCGCATCTTTGGCCAATAGAATTTCTCGGCTACCCTACAAAAGGTTTTAAAAATGCCGGGGTGACCTGCAGTAGCTGGCTCGTGGGCCTTTAAAATAATTGATTTACGCTCGACTCTGGGGACAACTAATTTCCATGAATCAGACGGAGGAGACAACTCTGAATACAACGGTTCTACATACTTCCATAGACGACCATTAGCCAACCGCCAATTACTGAACTTCTTTGGAGATTTACACACCCTATCCATCATCAGCTGGTACCACTTGTCATCTTCCACTTTCCAGGTACTATCTACATTTTCGTCGGAACTAAGATCTACTAAAACATTTTTGACACTATCAACTATAGGAACGGCTCTAGATAACATATCAGGTACGACATTCAATTTACCCTTACGATGGACCACCTTAAAATCGTACTGTTGGAGACGAACCGACCATCGACATAAACGTCCACTCAAATCCTTCAAATTCTGAAGCCACAATAAACTATAATGATCAGTTACGACTGTAAACTGTACTCCTTCGACATAGGGTCTCAACTTCTCGACAGCCCACAACACTGCCAAGCATTCTCGTTCCGTCGTAGAATAATTACGCTCTTGACGCGTCAACGACCTGCTTAAATACGAAATGACACGTTCTCCATCAGGGTGGGGTTGGGAAAGCACTGCGCCGATTCCGTGACCTGAAGCATCAGTTTGTACAACAAAAGGCAATGAATAATCCGGACAACTAAGCACGGGTGCCGCTACTAACCTTTCCTTGATAACCCTAAACGACTCGGCGCATGCCTCTGTCCATTCAAATTTAGCCCCCTTACGAAGTAGACTAGTTATCGGAGTGATGATAGACGAAAACTCCGGAATAAAACGCCTGTACCACGAAAATGTACCTACCAAACGACGAACCTCTGTAACACTTTTGGGTGTTGGTAAATCAAGCATGGACTTCACCTTATCAATATCAACATGAATACCATTACGGTCAACAACGAAACCTAAGTACTTCATCTCTGGTCTGCAAAACTGACATTTCTCTGAACTGATGGTAATATTCGCCTCCCGAAGGCGGCGGAAAACCTCCTCTAAAATCTGCAAATGCTGTTCCAAAGTTTGACTAACAATGACGACATCATCCAGATATACAAAACATAGGGCTCTAGATCATGACCCAACACATTATCAATTAAGCGCTGCCACGTAGCAGGGGCGTTATGAAGACCAAACGGAAGTCGACGAAACTGGAATAACCCCCGATTAGGAACTGTAAAAGCCGTATATTGTTTCGACTCTTCTGCCATTGGCACCTGCCAATAAGCACTCTTAACATCTATACTAGATAAATACTTTGCATCTCTCAATTTGTCTAATGTATCTGAAACTAATGGTAGCGGATAGCTATCTCTGACGGTTACTGAATTCAACTTCCTAAAATCTACACAAAATCTGAACCTACCATCTTTCTTTTTCACAAGTAAAATCGGTGACGCCCAGGGACTATTGCTAGGTTCAACGATACCCTGCCTCAGCATTTCATCCAGTTCTTGGTCAATCTGCTTCTGAACCACCGGATTGACACGATAGTAGCGTTGTTTAATTGGAGCACTATTGGTAACAATGACATGTTCTGCCCGATTAGTACATCCTAAGGTTTCACCCATCAAAGTCCTATTCCTATCTACAACGGCTTGCAACCTGGCTCTTTCCAAAGATGACAACTGTGTTTGTCCATTAACATGAACCACTGAATTCAAAACTGCTGGCTCGCTGGAAAATTTCCATTCGTCATGACGCAAATCTGGCACAATATCCATGATTTTCCAAAAATCTATCCCTAATATTAACAAATGAGGAATCTCTGGTACTACAATGGCTTCAATCACCCTGAACCGACCCTTGAGTGTAATCGGCAGCTCCACAACTCCAGCAACACTGCAACGGTTCCCGTTACCTACTATACAAGCTGTCTGACGACTTTTATCTATTTTTAATCCTAACTCGTGAATGAGAGCCAAACCCTTTCCACCTATTAAAGAACGAGATGCTCCGGAATCAAGCAATCCTAATAGAGACTTACCTAAAACATTTACAGTGATGTATGGCCTTTCATCTGCCGACGCATGCTCAATAACATAATCCACTAAGACTTTGAATCTATCGACCGAGAAGGATTGATCGACATGCCTACCTCGATCACCTACGCATGTCGGTTGTCGTTTCCCTCTTTTTTATTACATCTTGGGCACGACTTAATTGTCACTCCTTCCAACTTACACTTATAACAAAACTTCTTAAGACATCCCCTAGCATAGTGACCTGGCTGCTTACAATGATAACAGATGACCTGTTTCACATCACTTCTCGGGACTGCTACTGAAGATGTGCTAGCTATCGCAAGATTGTCTACTGCCTCCGTCACTTGAACATAAGCTAAATCTGGTTCTAAGACATGCAATTTACGAGAAGGTGGAACGAAGTTCTCTACCGCCTCCTTTCTGGCCTCAAGTTTTCTACCTAATTCTCGTAACTGTGACACTGAGGTGACGTCCACTAACGCTAACTGGTTCTGGTAGAACGGAGCTATATTTCTGAGCAATATCTTGAGCTTAACCTCCTCAGACACCGTACAAGTTAACCTATTAAAATACCCAGACATTACAGCTAAATAAAGTCCGATAGATTCATCCGGGCCTTGTGTCCGCCTTCGGATCTCCTCGAAAAGCTTCTCGTTATAAGATGGAGACAGATACTCCTCTCGCAGTAACACGACCAATTCATCCCATGATGAAACTTCACCCCTATAAGCCAGATAAAATTGATAGGCCCTACCAGTAAACAAATCTATTCCCGATTCTAACAACGTTTCTTTTTCAACATGACGTGCAATACGCAATTCCTCCACGCGTTCTAAAAATGCGCTTAACGATAAACCTTTCTTATCTCCCGAAAACTTACAATCCCATTTATTGGGTAACAACGGTGTAACATAAGTAGAGGCACGAGGTGCTACAGTATGTTCGTTACGAGCGGGACTCAATGATGTGCCCGATGACCTCCTACGGGGATCAATGTTCGCGTCGAAACTAGTTTGTTGCAGTAGGCTAAGTTGTGGTGGTACGTCTTCCGAAATCCTGGGATCTGCTGCCTTCTGGTATAGGTCGTTCAATAATGTCAATGCTCTCGACCTTAGAATCGGACGCTCGGTCTTGTCTTCCGGAATGTGATCCATCCTGTAGAGTGCATGATGTAATTTTGACTCATACTTCTTGAAGGTTCCACTCGATATTGTGTCATTAAAATCGGCGACCAGCGGTGTCAATTCATCCAATTTCGCTTGTACAGCCTGTATGTCCTCTTCAGGTTTGTAGGGATAAGCTGGATGCGTGAAACTTTCGCCTGTCTTCTCTAACCGTCGAGCCATAGCCAAACTCTTCCTCATTTCATCGACAGTTCCGGTAGCTACCCCCCTTATTTTCACCTCATAAATCAATTCATCTTGACTAAGTCTATTTATATTAAAATTATACGAAGCCATCACGTAATAGTATATACCCGCTTTACAACTAAAATCAGTGTCTCAAGCTGTCAATGCCTATTAGTGTCAGTGGAGTAACGTATTCTAATACACGTTCCCTGAGTATCCTCTACCTAGTTCACTAAATGCAATAATATACAAGTATCCTTATTTACTAATTATTTACCACAATCTGATTAAGTTATCGATTTGTCAAGCAATAAGTTCCGGATATCTCAAACTATAAACAAATCTCAGAACCTGTTCTGGTCAAATCCAACTAGCTGACAAAATTTATTTTTCAAAATCTAAATCTACTACGAATCCGTAAGTTGTTTTAAAAGAACTTTAACTAAGTTAGTCAAACCACCAACAACAAAAAAAAATGCTATGACCGAAAAACTTCGCGACGCAATGCCCCACGTTGGGCGCCAAAAATGTAACGTAAAATCGAACTTCGTGCACGACAGCACTCACCA